>JAWZYV010017187.1:0-17457 GCA_038373885.1 Cheiracanthium punctorium
CACTGATTTACTGTCGGAAATATAGTCACATTTGTACAGTATCATTAAGTGTAATTTCATATATTATCCTGTATTTTTGCATTGATTTATTGGCGAAATTATAGCCAACCCGTTGTATAGAATTAAGCGTAGCTTACAAGTGTATATTATTCTGTATGAGCAGTGTTTGAATAGTTTGTCAATTTGTACATAGTGTTGTATTTTGTATTTGCTACACATTTTGCTAATTTTTACATTCATGATTATTGTCGAAAGTGTATCTATCATTTGAATTGCATTAAGTATATGTTGTTTTGCATACAGTTATAAATTTTTGTAGAATTTGTATTGGTTGCAATTTTATTATTTTTTGCACTGATTTACTGTCGGAAATATAGTCACATTTGTACAGTATCATTAAGTGTAATTTCATATATTATCCTTTATTTTTGCATTGATTTATTGCCGAAAATATAGCCACCCCTTTGTATAGCATTAAGTGTAACTTACAAGTAGTATATATTATTTTGTATGAGCAGTGTTTGAATAGTTTGTCGATTTGTACATAGTGTTCTATTTTGAATTTGTTACATATTTTGCTAATTTTTGCATTCATGATTATTGTCGAAAGTGTATTTGTCATTTGAATTGCATTAACTTGATAAGTATCTGTTGTTCTGAATGTAATTACAAATTTTGTAGAATTTGTATTGATTGCAATTTTATTAATTTTTGCATTGATTTATTGGCGTAAATATAGTCTCATTTGTACAATAACATTAAGTGTAATTAATATTAACCTTAACTTTTGCACAGGTTTATTGAGGAATATATACACAGTGTCAAGTGTAACTATAGACGTGTATATTATTCTGTATCTTAGGCCGTGTTGGAATAGATTGTCAATTTCTACATAGTGTTGTATTTTGAATTTGTTACACATTTAGCTAATTTTTACATTCATGATTATTGTCGAAAGTGTATTTGTCATTTGAATTGCATTAAGAGTAACTTCATAAGTATATGTTGTTTTGCATATAGTTACAAATTTTTGTAAAATTTGTATTGGTTGCAATTTTATTATTTTTTGCACTGATTTATTGTCGGAAATATAGTCACATTTGTACAGTATCATTAAGTGTAATTTCATATATTATCCTTTATTTTTTCATTAATTTATTGGCAAAAATATAGTCACTCTTTTGTATAGCACTAAGTGTAACTTACAAGTAGTATATATCATTCTGTATGAGCAGTGTTTGAATAGTTTGTGAATTTGTACATAGTGTTGTATTTTGTATTTGCTACACATTTTGCTAATTTTTGCATTCATGATTATTGTCGAAAGAGTATCTGTCATTTGAATTGCATTAAGAGTAACTTCATAAGTATATAATGTTTTGCAGATGGTTACAAATTTTTGTAAAATTTGTATTGGTTGCAATTTTATTATTTTTTGCACTGATTTATTGTGGGAAATATAGTCACATCTGTACAATAATTAAGTGTAATTTCATATTATCTGTAGTTTTTGCATTGATTTATTGGCGAAAATATAGTCACCCTTTTGTATAGCCTTAAGTGCAACTTATAAGTATGTCATTGTTTGAATAATTTGTAAATGTTGCACTCAGTTGTATATATTGCAATTTTTGTACTAGCATTAATTGTTCATTTATTTATCGTCTAAAATATACCCGTTATTTGTACAGCGTCAAGTGTAACTTCGGATGGTGCCTGCTTCAAAACCAGGTCGTGCCCGCCGATCTAACCGGTCGCAGTCCTCCGTGGTTTCCTCCGAAACTTAGGGTAAATACGGGTTGGGATCCCTTAGAAAGGCCCCCGACGGAGTGCATCTCACCCCTTGGCCAAGAGCATACGTATGGCTAATTGGTTGTAACCCCACAACAACAACAAAAATTCTACCTTCATAAAAACACATTTAGATTATTCTATATCTAAAGCTGAGTTTGAACAATTTATAAAGTTTGCATGTTGTTGCATATTTTGTAGATTCTGTATTTGTCATATAATTTTTTTATTTTTGCATCTATTTATTAGTGCATTTCAATGTTACTTGATGTGAATGATTTTTTCATATACAATGTCAAAAATGCCTTCACCATTTGCATCGCATTAAGTCTGACTTCATAAGTATAATATTATTATGTATCCAAAGCTGTGTTTGAACAAATTAAATGATAATTCAGAAGTATGTTATAATATGCAAGCTAATTTTTAAATATAGCTTATCCCAGAAAAAAAAAATGTATAGAAATGCTTAAACAAAATGCATGAAGTCGTGAGCAGTATCATTTGTAGATAAAGTTTTAAATTATAAAAAAGTTTGAAAGCGAGCGATATAAGGGTTAAAATACATATAAAATACATATTTTCAAAGTTAAACTTGAAATAGCCAAAAAATTCGTCAAAAATATTTATATAACTTGCGGCTTACATATAAATCACGCAATAAAATACTTTTTGGGACGAAATTTTTAATTATCGGTGCAGCATTCTTTGCATGCGTGTTTTTAATGAAAATATATTATTTCCGTAAGAAGAACGAGTACTTCAGCTAGTTCAATGTTTAAAAGCTGTAGAAAAACCTTGGAGGAGAGAATAATATTTACTATTCGTTCCGGGCAGGTCGGGATACAAGAGATGCTATACAGAAACGCGCCAATTCGACAATTTCTTCATAACCTCCCGACAGGAAGTATGCTAAAGGAACTTTTCTCCAAAAATATTATTGAAGAAATACCAAAGCAATTAAGAGGGAGTGAAAATAATATTATTAATGAAGTGTATGGAAATATTTCCGAAAACATACTGTCAGATAACATATTGAAGTCAGTTATAATAGAACCTAAAATTGATGATTGAACTTTTATTAATGTTAGCATAAACGTATATCAGGCGCAGATCCAAGGGGATGGCGGTGGGGGCAATTACCCCCTCCAGGGCGAAGTCCAAAAATCTGTTATAAGCTATTAAAATATATTATGAAAGTATAATGAAAATCAAGTAGCCTTTTTCTAAGGGGTGTATTGCAGGTACTACTCCCTGTTCTTTTTAATCATCGCTCATATATAGATTTTATCAATAAAACAATTACGTAATTATATTAATTGGTATAATTGATTATATTAATTATAAAATGATTTTGTGCCTCCCCCCTATTTCTGGTACAAAATCGCGACCCTCCTTCAGTAATTTCTGGATCCGCCCCTGCCGAATATCTGATGAATAGAGGACATATCACCGTAGCTACGTTAAAATAATTTGCTATGATGACAGTCAGGCATGTGATTTTTCCGCGATTTTGAGGAAATCCGCTAATTTCAAATATCTAATTAGTGGATTTCCGCTATTTTTTTTTATATTGACGAGAAAACAGTGCTTAAAATCAGGCTCAGGCATTTCAATTTCAATCTGTTTCCATCTTGCTTAAAAATGAATCTTTTCCATTTTTCATTCTTTTACTTAAACTTTCAAAAAAAATGGAAATAAAAGTTAACCCATATTTTAATTTTTATTTCTTTATTTACTTTTTAAAAAATTTCTGCTAGTTAAATATAGTTTTTGTTTTGTGAGCTACTGACAGTTGCTAATACAGAGTGTTCTAAAAGTTCCTGTATTGATGACACATGAATATCATTTGTATTTATTTATTTTGTCAAACATCTTTGCATCATTCAAGCAATGTAAAAAAAACACACACAAGAAATACAAAAAATATTAATACAGTCAACTCCGGTTATAGTGAACCCGGATATAGTGAACTTTCGCCTATAGTGAACGCAAATCGTTAGTCCCGATTCACTTACATTAGAAATGTGCATAGCATTCTTAGGTTTTAGTAAACATGACTTCGGTTATAGTGAACCTAAAAACTGAACTTCGAAAATTCTGGAAATGGCGGAGGTGAAGTTTTTCGATGTCTACATTCTCAAAGGTTGTCTGTATTGCATTCGATAAATACACAAAGAGATTATCAAGCATCTATTCCGAAATACAGGATAATTGTCAGGGTAGGCTAACATGGTGAAGGAGAGAGGGGAACAATAGCGCACTCTTTTAAACTCTTGACCGCTGTGAAACCAAGAATGTATGCTTCGCCCTACTCCTTTTGTCCGATACCCCGAAGTCTCAAAAGACTAGCTCATCTTTTCCACCCTGCATGAAAGGCCGTGACATCCACAGTTCCACAATGAGGAAGGTAGCAATGACAATTTTTAAAAGAAACATGCAACTTTTTTCATTCTCATTCTTGACCAGAAAGAAAAGACCACAAGCGCTTCAATCCAGTTCACCAAAATGTGCCCCTCCTGATTGTATTCATGCTTGCTCTCCGGGGACATCTGTAAAAGGGGATTAAATTCTTGGTAGAATCAATAGCATTTTTCGGCTACTAAGCACTTAACAAAAAGTAGGGTACATTTCATGGTGAACAAAAGCGGACATGTCTCTCTTGTCCTTGAATGATTCCCTTTTCCATTCCCGATGTAATAGTACATACAGATTAACGATTACCACAACACGCTATTGCTTGATTGGCTATAGCACTTTCCGGTCAATTGAATGGAATCTCCCAAATTATTTAGCACTTGGGAGTCAAATCGCAATTTAATCAGTTTAAGGCGTAAATTGTTGTGATTCTATAAGAACAAAGTCCTAACTGTGCTTGCTTCAGCTGTTAATTTGAAGTTTGTGCAGTGATTTTTTTTTCTGAAAAATTCTGTCAAAACGCAAAGTCTTTTCATTAGAAGATAAAATAAGTATTAAGGCCTTAGTATGCGAAGAAAATTTCGGGTGATTTGGTTGCTGCAACCGGATGCAGAACAATTTTTAAAATGTACAGATAATGCTGAATCCAGTTTGGAAATAGCACAGAAGCTCGAAAAAGACTTAGAAAAAATACTTATTAAAACTGTTTACACTAAGTAGCAACGTACAACGGACTATTTTCATGCTTAATTGGAGTATCGTAAATATTCCTATTTTTAATGAATGTAAATTATTTCCATAAATACGATTAATCATGTTTGATTTACTAAATACATATTTTCTGCAACCATGAATGTGATTAATTATGTTTGATTTACACAAATATTCAGTACGGATGTAAAACACTGTTTTTTACTTATGTATATGATATATTCCTTGTTCATATGGGGGACACTTCGCTTATAGTGAACTTCGGACATAGTGAACGAAATTTGTCTGTCCCCAGAGAGTAGATATAAATTAAGAGTTCTGCTGCACTCCATTTCGGCAGCCGCAGCCGCAGCCAGCCCATCCCCATGTTATTTCAATGGGTTTTTTACTTCCTTGTACGTAGTATAAGGAAGTAATGTGATCCCGAAAAATTTTGGGGGCCAAATTTCGACATAAAAACCGATTTTGACTACCTCTAAATTGAATTTTAAAAATTTTTTCGATGCATCTCATCGTAGGCTAGCATGCACGATCATATTAACGCGTCTGCAACTCATTTTGACCAGTGGCGAGTCTACTGTGGCCAGTTTTTCCATGCCGTCTGTACGTACGTACGTACGTACGTACGTATGTATGTAACTCGCATATCTCAAAAACTATTGGTCGTAGAATGTTGAGATTTGATATTTAGGATTGTTCTATGATCTAGTTGTGCACCTCCCCTTTTGGTGGCAATCGAATGGATAGTTTATGTACAGGACCGCCCAAAAGATTCGAAATACATTACGCTCTATGGGCCGAAATTCATTAAACTCGCCTAACTCTAAAGCTATTAGGCGTAGAATGTCGAAACTTCATATTTTGGATAGTTGTAACATCTAGTTGTGCACCTCCCCTTTTGGTTCCATTCGACTGGATAGTTTATCTACAGGACTGCCCAAAACATTCGAAATACATTACACTCAATGGGCCGAAATTCATTAAACTCGCATATCTCAAAAACTGTTAGGCGTACAATGTTGAAACTTTATATTTAGGATTGTTGTAACATCTAGTTGTGCACCTCCCCTTTCGGTTCCATTCGACTGAATAGTTTATCTACAGGACCGCCCAAAAGATTCGAAATACATTACGCTCTATGGGCCGAAATTCATCAAAGCGTTTTTTAGAGGTATTGGGCTATTTCAAACGACTCAGAAGTGATATATGCTGTAAAGAGTTAGAAAATGAATTTCTCTATTAAAAAAAGTGTCTTTATCATTTATAGTTCTGCTACAGGAACACTCAAAAGATTTCCAATACATTACGGTCAATAGCAATTTTAGGGGCATTCATCCATTTCAAGCACAATACCGTCCTACCACATAAGTTAGGTAATGGTCCGACCACGGTCACGTGCCTCCCTCAAGAACTATGCCAAAAGTCGCCAAGCTTGGCGACTTTTGGTGTACGTGTGTGCATATTTAACTCTCAAATCTCAAAAACTATTATGAAATTTCATATATAAGAATGTTGTAACATCTAGTTGTGCATCTCGATTTTTGGTTCCAATCTACTGGAGAGTTTATTTACAGGACTACCGAAAAGAATTTCAGTACCTTAATGTCTATGGACATCTTCATTATAACACAACTGTAGACAGTCATTGTTTGGTACATGCCCAAAATCTCGCCGTCTGTCCTCGAACTTGGCGAGGTTTGGCGAAATATCGCCAAATTTGGCGATAGTCAGTCATTTCGTCCATGCCCAAAGTATCGCCATTTGTCATCGTTCTTGGCGAGTTTTGGCGAAATATCGCCAAATTTGGCGATAATCTGTCATTGTTTGGTTTATGCTTAAAATCTCGCCAAATGTCGTCGACATTGACGAGTTTCGCCGAAATATCGCCAAATTTTGCGCCAAAAATTATTTCCTATTTTGTATAACTCTAAAACTTTAACCCGTAGATTTTTTTAACTTTGTATTTAGAACTATTGTAATATCTAACTGTTTTCAATATCTTTTTTGACAGCAATCGACTGAGAATTTATTTACATGGTGAGCCAAATGACTTTGAATACATTGAGGTGTATAGATGCATTCAATTCATTGAAGGTCTGTGCTCACTGACTACTTTGGCTATCCCCAAAATCTCGCTGACTATCTCAAGTTTGTCGGCTTTTGGTGAAATATCGCCAAATAAAGTGTCAGAAGGAAATCTTTCAAATTGAACTCAGCTTGGCGATATCGAAATATTTGGCTAGAAATTGCTAAACCTTACTATTATTGATATTTTATCTCTTTCAAACAAATAAATTTAGAGGAAGTGCGTCGAAAATATTTTTGATCTAATGGACGTGCAAGGAAGTCATGTGTTGGACACATCAGATTTTTTTTCCCTGCGGAAGCAATTGTTCCCCTGCGCACGGTTTTCAGGTCCCTATGGAGAGGTTTTGCATCATCAAAGAATGAACATTGGGGAGGCGAAGATAAGATAAGGTTTTGGAGAATTTTGTAGGTATTTCGAAATTGTTTGATGGCGGATTTTTTACACAGGTGTTCGATAAGAGGACTTAGAAAAATTTATGCGGTGTTTGGTGAGATAAGATAGTAAAGGCGATAACTATTCTTTTAGATTTTTTCAGATAACTATAAAGAGTTAAATTTTGGTGTCTATTATATTAAAAGATAAATGCGTTTTAGATTTTTTCTTTAAAATCATTATGGTAAAATGCTATTTAAAATTTGAAAAATATTTTAGCGAAAACGAAATCTATTGTATGGATTTGCCCTTAAAGTTAACTTCACTGCACACCCGTTGACTTAACAGATATGCTGTAAAGATATATTCTTCTATGAGTGTACAAACATTAAGTTTTATCCTACAACCGGTACCGCCTTCTCATGCAAACTTTTTAATGAATAGTAGAAATAATTGTGTTTAATGTTAGGATAAGGAGACTTTGCGAATTTTTTAGTGATAAAATGGTATTGACTATATCATTAAGCCTTTTATGCGGTTATTACTATTGATAGATTTTAAAAATCCTACAGTATTGAAAATAAAATGTGGTTTTATACTAACAGATTAGAAATCGCGGTTGTATGGTTATGTGTTTAGAACATTAGGATAAAATAAGTTACAAGCGCGTAAATACAATTGCAGTTTTAGATCTAGCTATCATGCTGTAAAAGAAATACGAATTAAGTTATCGGAAAATAAGAAGGTCTTACTTACTTGAAAGCCCACCTTGCTGAATTTTCTACTGCGTTTCTTGAATGATGGTAATAACGCTAGCAGATCAGGAAAACAGAGTAAAAATTTGAAATATTTTACTTCTGATTCCCAAATCAGCTGTCCGCTTCATACACTTCTTTTGCCATCATCCAGATTAAAGTAAGTTTTTTTAATGACATATGATAAAAATAGGGGTAATATTGCTAAACTAAATACACTGCTGGCCATCGTAAATGCAACACCCTGAAGGAAGCATGCAAATAATATGAAATTTACAACATGCATTAGCTGAGGTGAGATATGCAAATGATTAGAATTTCAGCGCAGACGCACATCAAGCGCGCCTGTGGCGCCACCTCAAAGCGCTATTTAAGGCTTGGAGATTTCGACGGTTTCAAGTACAGCAATTGTGTTTTTCTTGCTTTTTTTTCAAAAAAACGATAAATTATGCCTCGTAGGAAACAATGATCATCTTTTGATCAAGTATCCGAGTTTGACAGAGGAAGGATAGTGGCATACCGAGATTGTGGGTTATCTTTCAGGGAAATCGGTCGTCGTATTGGACGAAACCAAACAACTGTGATGCGGATATGTGATCGTTGGGTGCAGGAGGGTACGACGGACAGACGTGATCGACCGCATCGACCTCAGTGCACCACGTCACGTGATGACAGGCAGATTGTACGCATGGCAGTGACGGACCGCTCAGTCACATCACGAACCATATCACAGCAGATTCAGTCTGTAACGCATCATCCAGTGTCTGCGCGTACCATTCGACGTCGTTTACAGCAGAATGGTCTGTCCGCAAGACGTCCGTTGCTTTGTCTACCTCTGACGCGGAACCACAGACGTCTCCGCCGCCAATGGTGCGATGAAAGAAGGATGTGGACGACAGAATGGAATGAAATTCTCTTTACTGACGAGTCACGCTTCTGTATGCAACACCACGACGGTCGGATTCGAGTCTGGAGACACCGTGGAGAGAGGATGCTGAACAGCTGCATTATGCACCGTCACATTGGTCCTGCACCGGGTATTATGGTATGGGGCGGTATCGGATATCTCTCTCGCACTCCTCTAGTACGCATTGCCGGTACTTTAACCAGCCAGCGCTACATCTCCGAGGTGTTGGAGCCAGTTGTCCTTTCTTACCTTCAGGGCTTGCCAACAGCCATATTTCAGCAGGATAATGCACGGCCACACGTGGCACGCATTGTCCAAGGGTTCTTCGTCAATCACCAGATTGAATTGCTTCCCTGGCCGGCGCGCTCTCCGGATCTTTCGCCGATAGAAAACATGTGGTCCATGGTTGCTCAACGACTGACCCAGAGTTCATCCCCAGCTGTCACACCAGATCAACTTTGGCAACGTGTGGAAGCTGCTTGGTCTGTCTGTACCCCAAGAACACATTCAAAGGCTCTTTGAATCAAATGCCCGAGGCGATGTGGCAGCGCGACGATCTCCAACAACGGCTGGCTACTACTGGGTACTGATTTTGGCAGGAACCACGGCTTCATCAGCGAATGCTGTAAAATTTAATCATTTCTTACTTGGTCAAACATGTTATCTACACAATAAATTTTGTATGTGAATTATCTCTTGTTTTTTCTTGGTGTTGGCAATTTGGGTGGCCAGCTAGTGTATAGATAGATACCCAATGAATATAACACTCCTTGAAATATTTAACGGTTTAGGTATAAGTGTTTTCTTATAACAAAGGATAAATTTTTAGGGATTATAGGAGGGCATTTTAAAACTTTAATACTTACATAACAATTGTATTATAAGTTAAAAAAAAGTAATAAACTAAACAATTCAGTAATTAGGAAATGTTTATATTTTTAGGTACCAAAGATAGCATTTACCCAGATACGTATGCGTTTCATTTGTGTAGGCTATAAGAATTCACTTTTAATGTACCAATATCTATGGC
This sequence comes from Cheiracanthium punctorium, assembly GCA_038373885.1. Lineage (NCBI taxonomy): Eukaryota > Metazoa > Arthropoda > Arachnida > Araneae > Cheiracanthiidae > Cheiracanthium > Cheiracanthium punctorium. Next base: position 10,074 of record JAWZYV010017187.1, read on the forward strand.
AATATGTTTCTCAAAATGGAATTTATATCTAACAAAAAAGGTACATTGTCTTACGCTACTATAACCTTAATAGTTCAGAAAACATAAGTTGAAACCAATCTTAACCAAATGTTTCATTCATTGATAGTCATTTTCAAAGCATTTTACATCGAAAATAGAATATCTAAGCAAAAAGAAAAATCTAGTTTTTACATGAAAAAAGTTAAACAAGCGTTATGAAAACGTGTAGTTAGTGCGCGCGTGAGCATGTTGGGGTTTTTTTTTTTTTTTTTTGTGGTGTTTTTTTATTTTTTTTTTTTTTGGGGGCATGTATTGCATAGCATGTGGTGTATACAAAAGCCGATACATTTCTTAAACTTAGACTCACGGCATATCAGTAAAATGTTTAAAACAGGGAAATTCATTCTTGTAAAGTATGAAAAGATTCCTAATTTTAGGGAAAACAAGATTCATCATAAAAACTGTTTAGTTAAATACATTTAACTTTAGAAAAAAAAAGTCTCATTTTGATGCAAATTACGTGTATATCGCATCTTGTTGTTACTATAATTTTTAGGTTTAAATAAGGTGTATTTGCCACAAAGATTTTACCAGCAAACGTTGAACTCATTTCTACTAACTCAATTAAGTAACTTTTTTTCTAAATCATGTATTAAACACAAAGTACACAACATATTAAAAGCACACAAATAAATTTTACAAAGTTCTTACTAACCACTATATTCATAAGGAAAAAACTAACACGATATGTGTACTACACTATAACTTTAATGTATCTGAAACTCTATATAAAATACGAATTAAGACGAAACACTCATTTACAAAATATTGTATTCACTCAAGTTATCAGTATTCAAATGTCTTACCAATTACATATAAAAAAATTTCCTAAACATACGTATTAAATAAGATACCTTTAAACTATTTAAAATTAAGTACTAATGGCGAAGCTTCGAAAAAAACACTCACTCTTCTTTAAACCACCCCAGACAAAACGTCACAATAGGAACTTACATCACTGTAAAAATGGTATCTTACCTGACTGAGAATAACCGGTTCTGCGTTAACCTTGGAAATCACCTCTAGATAAGAAGATGACGTTTATGTTTACGCTTCTGAATGGTTGTAGAATAAATGATTGCAATAATCTGCATGGTTTGGGCATGGTTTTAAAGTTAGAAGGCCGTTGGATGATCACATCGGCGTAGCGCAATCTAGTGTGCGAGTTTTAGCCAAACGGATACGGCGAAAATATTCTTCGCATTCAGATATCGATGTATACGAATTTTCATGACTATCGGCTGGACAGTCCTGAAGTTCATGTGTTTGACGCGACATCTAGTGGCAAGTTATAGGAAAAATGGATACGCGTCCAAACTCTTCCCCGTGTTCAAATATCTATGTATACCTATTTTCATAGCGATTCATTTGCACAGTCAAGAAAGTGGATACACTGCCAGGGCCATCTCAAGGGTGGGGTTTCAATTAGAAGTAATGGAGTTTGCTTCAGAGCGACCGTTCATGCAAGTGGGGCGATGTGATTATAGGGCAAAAAATGGATTCAACGCCCACCACAAATATTCTCCATTGTTCAAATAGCTATGTATACTGATTTTCATAGCCGACCGTTTGAAATGGTCAAAGAATTGGCCTGCTGCAGCGTCATCTAGTGGCGAGTTAAAATATTAATGCATTGGCAGTGTCCTCTAGTGTGAGTAACATCAAAAGGAACGCAGTTAGAATATATTCTTCGTGCTCAAATGTGTTAAGTATAAAAATTTTTATGCCGATATGGTCGAACGGTATAGATAGTTGATGCTTTGCAGCGCCATTTAGCGGCAAGTTACAGCAAAATGGATAGTGAAAAAATATTCTCCGTGTTCTAATATTCGCGTGTACCAAATTTCATCGAAATCGGTTGGACGATATTCGCATAGCAAACGGCTAAACGGAATAGAATTCGACGTTTGCTGCGCCACCAAGTGGCAAGTTAGAGGAAAACGGATAGCATAAAAACCTTCTCCATCATAAAAGACTTAGGTGAACCAAATTTCATGGTGCAACGGTGCTCAACGGTGCTGGAGTTTTTCAACCTCATACACACATACCAACATTCATTTTTATCTATAACCAGTGTTATTATATATACCAGTCTCAAATAAAATCAGTTTCAAATCTAAGCTCGCCATAAGTGCCAACATACGCCATTTTGCAAGAGTTTTTTCAGGAAATCATTCGAAGCATTGACTTAGCAGCAATCAATATGGGAAATGGTTCGACACGCCAAAGAGTAAAGCACGCATTTATTTGAAAAGTGGAATCCCTTAATACACGCCGAATTTTTTTAAAATTATCGACTATAACGTGTTTATTCATCGTTACTCGATGTACTAAATGAGAAGATTTCAATTTTCTGAAATTTGACGGAATTCCCCCAACTTAAATCAATGTACTCAATAGGCGAGAATTCTGAAGACTTAGATCGCTTGAAATCCCTTAATAACTGCCTTATTTCTTCACGGATCATTAAAATTTCAACTGCTGTATTCTAATAAAACCTTTGCACTTGTTTTTCAAAAAAATCTATTTCCTTAAGCTCTCATAAATTGCGCCAAGTCCGAAAACTGTGCAAACCCGCTAGAACTCACTTACTCAAAAATCGATATTTCAGCCATTTTTAATTTTTCCCCAAACCATCTCTTTAAAAGCACATTTTAAAAAAAAAAAAGTAAAAGAACCCGGGGTTTTTTTAAAAAACTCCCCTATTTTTTAAAATTTCTGTCCAATTAAAACGTTTTTCAAAAAATGTTTCGCAAGACCGTGCATGCTTTTCAGATACATCTAAATTACGCCTAATTTTTTTCCACTGATTTAAAAATATGTGAAAACAATAAAATGTAAATACCCTTTATATGATTTTTTGAAAAAAAAAAAAAGAAGAAAGAAACTGAAAGGGGGCGAATTCCACCCCACCCCCTCATGCACCGTACATAAAAAGATGTACAAAAAATTTTTTAATCTTTATCTCAGATGGAAACAAAAAAAAAGCTTTAGTAATTTTAAAACATGAAATTGGAGAAAATATGAACATGGAGAAAAAGCCATCAAATTTCGATGAAATTGCGCTGAGTGTATGAACAAAAGTTTGTAATAATCTCGTGATATTATTGGCGCATAATTAAAAATGAGATGTCAAATTTTCATAATTTAACAGGCTTTCATTTAATATTTAAAAAAAAAATTGATTTTTTTTTACCAAATTTGGGGTAAAGTTCCCCCTTAAAATGTTTTCTGAAAGTTTCGTACCTGATACAGGGTTTATCATTTATTACTGTGTATGGTACAGCTTGTAAAAAAGGGGATTTTAAAAAATTTTGAAGGGGGTTGACATAATTAGTTTTTTTTTGTATTCACATACCGAAATCCCATGATTCTTTCGAAATACACTTAACGGTGTATTTAGAAAACAAAAGATATAAATAAAAATAAAAATCATGCATTTTTAATGCCACAAATACAAATAAACGAAATTCTGTCAAGCACTTTTTGGATTTTTAAAATTTCTATTTACAAATGTGTACTATAAAAGAATGAAATAAACGAAAACCTCTTGCAATAACGAAAAAAACAAATGTTCTTAACACTTCCGAACATTTTGCAGGAGGCGGTTAATTTTGTCGAAACGATTTTCTGTGGCAATTCCATGTATCAAGGATCCCCCCCCTCCTCCTGAAAGTTCCATAGACTCCAACAACTGTTTAATTTATTTCAGTGTGTAGTGGCATCTTAGTAGAGAATCCTCCAGCACTGTCTTCGAGATCGCCCGGCGCTAATAGTATTATCGTTTGTATATCAAAATCACGAGGAAGATTCTATTCCTTGGAATAAAATCTCACTTTAATTTTTAAGGTGAAAATCTATCAGGTCAAAATGAAGTTGGGCGCAGCAGGGGAGGGGGGGGGGGGGCAGTGGTGGGGGGGGGCCCATGATTAATCCTGTGCTGAGGCGCGTGGCGGTGGAGCGATTCGGGCACTAGGCGCGGCATCCGCCACACTATTATATATTTTTTATATCGTTTTTTTCCTCCAACATATTAGCGCTGCTTGAACACAATGCATTAATTCGCCTTTTCTGAAACTTTAAGTATATTTTTTTTGCCATTTAAAAATATTCAATTTTTCTCCCCAAAAAACCGGTTTTCTCAAATTTCAAATGAACATTTAAAAAATACAAGCAAAAATAATGAATTTCTGAAGAAGACGAATTATGCGGCGAGTCAGTAAAACTAGAATGCCGGAGAAAAAAGGGGCGAGGTGGGGGGGGGGGGGGGGGGGGGGAAACAGGGGGGGGGGGAGGGCAGGGGAGGGGGGAACAGTGAGAGGCGCTGGGAGTGGGGCTGGGGGGATAAGGTGTGGAAGATAGTTTTTCCCTGTTAGGATTTAAACATGGGACTATCGCAGCTTTCGGGCGGGGGGGGGAGGGGGGAGGGGGAGGGCATCTTCAGATATATGACCTTAATAATATTCGCCGGTAGTTTCCAAAGAAAGGAGACTCCTGATGGTATTCTTTTACTTACTATCTTAGAAAGTGGTCATAATCAGAATTCCGTGTAAATAATAATTCGATTGTAATCGATTACACTTGCTTTTTTTAAATTGTTAACTAATCGTAATCTGTAATTTTTTTTCTTTGTAATTCTTAAATCGTTTATTTGTATTAACTCAGGTCGTTCGTATATTAGATTTCAATTAAATTCGATGAATCCTTCATGGATTTTGGCAATTTTTAAAAACATAAGTTTATTTAAATCTTTCGACACAAACTTTATTTTTTTAGTTGCCCCTCACGAGTTTTTCAGTTGGTATTTAAAATTGTCCAATATGCATCATTATTCTTTTTTTCCTCAATCTATTTCTTTTGTCTCGTACATTTCAGATATAAGTCCAAGATCCCAGTGCGCCCCAGACCTTACTTATTTTCTCATGCAGAAAATGTATACGATAGTGTTAGTACCTACAGTAAATGTATGCATACTTGCTAGCTTGGGCCGATGGCCAGTTCTCAGGTACTACTTGCTTACAGGTACTTAAAAATAGTACTCACTTTACTTAAAGTCTCACAGCTGATTTTTACGTATGTTGTACAGAATAGTGTTACAAATTTTGAATCAACACTGCCAGACATTTTCTGTGGGCAGTCATTATCGCCAGACGCTTTAAAGATCAGAATTAAAAAATCTGATGTGGACACCCCATGACTTCCTTGAATGTCTGTTAAATCATAAATATTTTCAGTGCACTTCTCTAGACGTTTCTGCTTGAAAGAGATAAATTGCTGAAGTAATAGCAAGGTTTCGCAATGGCTAGCCAAATAGTTGAAATATTGGCAAGCTAGGTTTAATTTGTAAGAATCATTTTTGGTGCCTAATTGGCCGATATTTCACTAAAAGCTAATAAGATCGAGACAGTGAGATTTTGGTCATAGTCGAAATACTGATTCATCAGATACTTTTAATGAATTGAAGGTATCCATAAAACTTAATGTATTGAAAGTCTTTTGGTTGAGCCTGCAAATAAATTAGTCGGTCGATTGCAGTCAAAAAAAAAATGCTCAATTGTATGTTACTCTAGTTCTATATACAAAGTCTCAACATTGTACAGTAAACAGTTTTAGAATTAAACAAAATATGTAATTATTTTTTACGTCAAATTTGACAATATTTTGTCAGAACTCACCAAGGTCGATGACAAATGGAGAGATTTTGGGCATGGATCAAATATGACTGACTACAAACGTAATATATTGAAAATGTCCGTAGACATGAATGCATTGAAATTCTTTTGGGTGGTCCTGTCAATAAACTCCCCTGTAGATTCGAACCAAAAATCAAGTCGCACGACTAGATGTTACAGCAGTCTTATGTATAAAATTTCAACAATTTACGACTAATAGTTTTTGTAATATGCGAGGTACATTCATTCATATGTACACCAAAATCGCCAGACTTCCCTTCTGTAAGCAATGCTTAATTTATATCCGAAGTATTACAAAAAACACATTTTAATAACTCAGCCATATTATCTTTTAAAACACTGCAAATATTTTTAATTGACTCGTTGAAATTGAAATGATAGCTGCTTTGAATGAACCCAACAAAATACTAAATACCATACGCACACACACAGTAAGACTACAGTAGACCGTAAGTATAGGAAAGAGAGATACACTCGCCGAAAAAAATCGTTTTTTTCTTCCGATCTTTAAAGCTTCTGGCGGATAATTACCGCTCACAGAAAGTGTCTGGCAGTGATTCATTCAAAAGTTGGTAACAATGTTTTGTACAACATACGTAACAATCAGCTGTGAGACTTTAAGTAAAGTGAATAATATTTTTACGTACCTGTAGAAAGTGTTACCTGAGAAATGGCAGTCGGCCGAAGCTAGCAAGTATGCATACGTTTACTGTATCGTACTAACACTACTCAATCGTAAACATTGTGTGGCATGAGAAAAGAAGTAAGGTCTGGGGGCCCTGGGATCTTGCTCAATAATATTATACTGGGGCTATTAGAATTTAACTTACTTCTACTGGAAGTCCATTTTAAATAGGAGAGTATTTTTTCCAAAACTACCGAAAATGGGACCAATATTTATTTTCGGGAAATTTTTTGCTTTCAACGAAGACAAAATTATACATGTTCCCCAGTTGGAATACTTTAGACATGATTTAATAATTTCATAAATACGTTATAGGAAAAACGCACAAATTACTTTTGGGGCTTTTATAATTTATTTTTTGAAGTCAAAGTATTATTACGAAATATAAGTTAAGTAATTAGTTTTAAAAATTAGATGTAAAATTTCTGTTTAACATTTCAATCTACCATTTGTTTTTTTTTTTTCACTGATTTTCTTGCTCATCATGTTGTTTAAAGATGTACAGATATATGAAAATTACAATAACAAGAATGTCGTTGTTTCTAACAATATGTAGTGTGTTTATCTTTTAATCATCAGGCTAATTAAACTATCGCAGCCTGCAAAACCAAACAAATTAATCACGAAACTAAACATGAGACAATTTAGTTTGTTGTCTAAATTTTAATTAATGAACGAGAGCCCCCCTATTTTTTGTTGTGTCAGACAGTGACTATTTTTTATTGAATGCTTGAATATACTGCACACCTCCAATACACAAGCTTTTTAGAAATTGAGTAGAAACTATTATTTAGGAAATACTTAGAAAATTGTACCAAGAAGAAAATTTCGTGAAACCCTCTGTTATTATACTCAACTGAAGAATTATCAGCCATTTTATGAGTTTGTACATGGCAACGTTTAATAACAAACTTCAAACGTTTTTTTTCCGCGATTACTCGTTCCG
>JAWZYV010017188.1:0-64519 GCA_038373885.1 Cheiracanthium punctorium
GAGGTCGTAAACCTGTCATTAGAACGCTGAAGACGCCGAGATGTCTTTACTGGGACGAACCCTATTTTTAACTATGTCCCAGTTGAGCCGAAAATTATGTTACTTGGTTGTTGTTTAGGTGTTGCCACAAGAAACTTTTTTATATTGGGTTGCACTAAGTCCGCCTAATAGTTCGTGAGTTATAACCATTTGAAGTTCGGCAATTTTGGCGACAAAGTATACCCTGTATATACCTAAAATTTAAATAAAACTAAAAGCAAATCGTTCCATATTACTTAGACTGACACCAATAGCCCAAGTACCAAGCGGCTAAGTCGTCGGGTATGTAGAACTGAAGATACGGGGGGGGGGGTCGTATACGTTATCATTTGAAAGCCGTAGGGGGCGCTGTATTTTTTTACGAAGTCTATTTTTGACTATTTTCCAATTGAGGTAAAATTATGAAACTGGGTAGGTGCTTAGGTCTAGCCACGAGGTATCTTTTGATATTTGTTTGGTCATTGTCGGACCAATAGTTGGCGAGTTATAGCCATTTGATGTTCGGCAATGTTGGCGAAGAGGCATTTTTTACAGTGTATACACCTAAATTTTAAGCTTAGCGAAAAGAAAAAGAAAACGGGGTGCTTTTAATGCGTTTGACACCTAAACATTACGTGCAAAGCCGCTAAGCCGTCGGATACATAGATCTTAAGATACAGGGGTGGTCGTACACTCTCCAAAAAAAGTATTCGAGCAAGAGAGAAATTTCCTACGTTGGTTTCGTATATTAAAAATTATTTATCAAAGAATATGAATTAGGCTATGTATAAATATGACTTTCTATATTTCTATCAAGTTGTGCGTTTTACAAAAACTCAATTATTATTCGCTCAATTATTAATAGGAAAATTCTCTCTTGCTCGAATACTTTTTTTGGAGGGTGTACACGTTGTCATCAGAACGTCGGAGACGCCGAGATCTCTTTACTGCGACGAATCCTATTTTTAACTATGTTCCAGTTGAGCCGAAAATTATGTTACTTGGTGGGTGTTTAGGTGTTGCCACAAGGTACCTTTTTATATTTTGTTGCTCATTGTTCGCCCAATAGCTCGCGAGTTATAGCCATTTGAAGTTCGCGAATTTTGGCGACAAAGTATACCCTGTATATATCTGAAATTTAAGTATAACTAAAAGCAAATCGTGCCATATTACTTAGATTGACATATATATCCCACGTACTTAGTTATTTACTTGGTGGGTGTTTAGGTGTTGCCATAAGGTACCTTTTTATATTTGGCTGCACAAATATTAAAAGGTTACCTAATATAAAAAAGTAATAATAAAAGGAACCGTTTTATTTTAAAATAAAACGGTTCTCCACATCATGTAGTATCTAAGGTGGTATAACTTAAATCTAAAAAAGAGTATGATGTAGAAATGAGATATTTTAAAGATAGGAATTTTCGCTGCAAACCGTCATGCTTTTCTTTTTCTGATCGCGAATGACACCGACATAGTTTTTGTGTCATAATATTAACAATGGTCTCAGGTCAGTACTTATACTAACTTTACGAATAAGTAATGAGCAACTTCACGCCAAGAGTCAAATCATTTTGCTTATTTTTATATTTCAAATCACTGGAATCAATTGGAATTATAGATCTAAGAAAAAGTTTCGTTTCCTACCGTGCGGAGAACGGGTACGCAGCTGGTTTTTAATAATTTGACGCGCTTTTTTTCGCTCATATTCGTCACAATTTATGGTTATTTAAAAAAAAATCATAATTTTTTCTAACCGTCAGATTAATGATGCCCCTCAAAATAATCGTCAGATTTTAGGCTACCATGCCTGGAACATCAGGCTAAACATTCTGTATAAAAATCTGACACGCTCGAGTATTTCAATATGGCAATTTTTTCTTGCATTTTCAAAAATTCGCTACGAGCTTGCGTCACTTCCTAAAAGTCAGTCTTTCGAATGGGAGCATTTTTAAGGTTCACTTAACATCCCTTCTGAATATCTGACGCGCTAGAAAATTTTTTTTTTCTATTTTCTACCCTTCCAGATGGCCACCCCACCACCCAAGTCGGCATATGAACATACCTTTGGTATCAAAGACACGTTGGGGCATCTAAACTATCAATATGTGGACGCGCTCAAGTATCTCCATGTAACTGTTTTTTTTTTTTTTTTTTTTACATCTTTGAAGGTCTGTAGACGCTTCCCCCACCACTGAAAGGAGAAACATTACATAACATTTTATTCTTCTTATTATCCAAACTACAAAATCTAATAGGTCCCCACGACGCTCGAGTAAATCCTCAATTAGCATCATGGGCTCCCCTACTATCTGTGATAGAAACGGTGTTTCCGCGTGCGTTTTTGAAGCTTTGTTCTTAAGTGCTGTGTGTCAATTCTTCAGTGTTGAGTCTTGAGGGATTGTTAGTGTTATCCCTTGTATATTTCTACTGAATTTTACCTGTGGAGGTGTTTTATTTTGTGTGAGAATGACAGCATTTCTGAAAGCTTCGGTACTGAGTGGACTGTTATAAACGAGCTACTGGCCGTGAGTGCCTGCGAATTTTGTACAGCTGATTATTCTACGAAGTTCTAATGGCAATAAAGTTTTTATGTTCCATCCTGACAAGTGACTTTTTACTAGAACTTTCTACACCCATTGGACTTTAGAACGACGAACCCAGGAAACAAGCAGAGTATTCTGCAACAGTATTATGGATAGAGTTGCCGGACTTTGGTTCTAGATAAACATTGCATTCCAACACCTCAATATTTCAAGCTAAGGAAGGGAAAATGAGTAGATATTCATGTTTTTTTACCAAAAATATAGTTTGTTTTTAAATCATTTATCTTTTTACGTTTATTTTCAGTCTTCAGTAGGCAACATTTATACTCTGAAAATAAACACTCAAAAAACGGGTGTTATAAGATAAAATAAATAAAAACTTTGTGAAAAAAACACACATAAAAGGTTACTTCAAGGCGCCTTGAAGTAGCCTTTTATGTGTGTCTTTTTCACAAAGTTTTTAACATTTATACTCATTAAAAAGTTTATTAGGAGAATTTTTAAGCATAGTATCAACTTAGACTAACTGTATACCCATTTTGCGATTACCACCATGATACCACCAAATTTCAAACCGGAATGCTCACCAAATTACGAACACTCTTATGAATTGAAAAGATACTTTATGATTATTAGAAAGTGTTAAAATAATTATTTTCTGTTACAATTTGAATGCTTTTCAACTATGTGGTGTTAACATTTTATTAACACAGCTAATTTAATTTATAATGCAGTTGTAAAAAAGCACGCTTAACCCTTTCGCTCTCAATTCGCCTGTACCGGTTCAAAATGCACGCTCCCAGATCCGGCCTTACGCCAGGACGAAGTTTCGTCCCGCCCGCGCTTTGCAACATCCATTTACAAGTGTGAAAAACCCCTTTCTCGTGTTTGCTATTGTAACCCTTTTCCCCCTTTGGGTGATCAGCTGCATTTACGAACGGGTGCTTTTCAAATCTTTCGGGGGAGGCATTCCCACGGATTCTTTGCACGCCTGTTTTGACAGAGATATATCTACACAGGTACAAAAGAAACGTGTTTGGTGGGGGAAAGCATGCAAAAACATTTCTCGGGCGTTTCCGGGATTTTGAGAAAGGATTCCAAATCAAAGCTTTGGAGTGAAAGGGTTAATCCCCCTATCTTTTATTTACGACTCGTTTTTTCCGTAAAGGATTTTCCGGTTAGTTCAGTTAGTTCACTCAGTTAGCTTTCTAATAGAGTAACATTATAATTTACAACATCAGAATTTTATTTTTCTTACCGTGGAACTGTTGTGGAGATACGTAATCCAGCTAAAAGAATGGAGGTACAACAAAAATTGATTCTTCATATTCTCCAGTTTTACCAAATAACCAACAATACTATTCTTGGTACGCCAGAAAACATTATACTTGGAAATTTAACAGGCCGTGTGGAATATCGGGAGTGTTAGTCGCAGATCAAATCTGTATAAACTCTCAAGAATTCCTGATAGATTTTCCATATGTAATTAACTCGGAATTAATTTCCATTAGTTTAGCTCCCAATGGATACGTAATCGCACATCATACTCAAGACTAGTACTCATAAAAATTCGTCTTAAAAATATCTCCTTTTAGCCTAAGGCAACCATATTTCTAAACAGTATTTTGGGGACAAATGAAGCATTGTCCTCGAATTCAAGGAAAACTTGGGGACACTAGACAATATTTTTGGGGACTTATTCGAGGACACAACATATTACCATGTATACCAGTATACCCATACTTTAAATGGACTGACTTTGATACTTAAAAATGAACTCTAATAGCTTTTTATATGAATATCGTATTCTTATTTCTAAAAAAATTATAGAAGTATTTTATTCATTTATAAATATTTATTTAAACCAGAAATGTGAAAGGAACATCTTGTTGAAATATTGCAATTTATTCAAAATTTAACTCTTGGTAGTATTTCTATTTTTCAGAAGACACTGCTTTTTACATTGGCTCATTTTGTGATATTTTTTTATGAAATTTTGTACACCCTCTAAAATAAGTATTGGAGTTTAAGAAAAATTTCGTACGTCGATTTCATATTTAAAACATGATTCTTCATAAAAAGTGATTAATCCTTAACAAAACTGAAATGGGAAAGTTGGCTCATAGTCGAATGCTTTATTGAATGCCTATACACGCTACACGCACAATGACAACAAACGTTTTCAGAGATCGAATTTCCTTGTTTCTCTGAGTAGAAGCAGAGTTGGGCAAAATACATAAAAAATGTATTTTCGATACAAAATACAAATTACATGCATTCAAACACAAAAAATTACAAAATACTTTATAAATTAAAAAAATTCAAAATACATGTATTTGAAAATACACGCAAAATACGTTTAAAGCTTTAATCAAGAATAAGTAAATTTTTCTACAAAAACTTCTAGTTTATTTTATACCAATGTATTTTAAGATGAACAAACAAATGCAATAGTAACTACTTTTTTTTAATACATGAATTTTTCCTGGAATAAATTGCATCTTAAAAGGCATGAAATCGAAACTGTTTGACAAGTATTTATTGAGCATACTTCTGAACGAAGATGAATTAAATTACATTTCTACTTTAAGATGCATTCATATATTACTACAAAAGAAAAGTGTGCCATTGTATTAATTTACTGAACAGTATGCAATTTAATTAAGAAATTATGTAAAGGACTTTTAAAAGATGGTATAATTATTCTAAGCACTGTGATTTAGAAAAATAATGATTTGCTTTAAAAAAAAACTAGTTTTCAAACTGATTATCGCTCAGTAATTTCTTTTTGGAGCATTTATAATGCCTGCAAAGGAAAAAAAGTCTTTCGACAGGAGCACTAGTCGGCAAACTTGTGTTAAATTTCATGAAAAGTTCTTTATTGTCGGATATGAATTTAAAATTTCAAATCTGTTGATTTTTCGGAAAGAAACTGCAGGAGTTCAAGTTCAACAGCAATTTGAGAATTTGTTCAGAGAAATGGTTTTGAGAAATGGTTCAGAGTCACATTAAATTCAAACCAGTCAACATCATTTTAGTAGTTTTATCTTCAGCTTCTCTCGTGCCACTCTGAAAATGCATTTTGATAAGGACACCATTAAAAATTGAAAAGTTTACTGAAATGTTTCATTTATTTCATCCAAGCTAATAAAATAAAACCTTAAATTATGTTAAGAAGCATAAATTTAGGGTTCGAGCTCTTAAAGCAAATTCAAACCCATATCTAATATTTTTTAATGCAGATATCAATGGTGAGGTTCAAATTTCTGAGAACTCGAACACGATCCATCTATGATTCTAAATATGGGATGATAAAAAAATTAGTAAATGATGAACAATTAAAACTAATAAAAGAAACTTAAGGTTTACTTAGATTTCAAAACAAGACAAAAAATTTAAATATATGTATACTGTTTCTCTCTCATACTTTTTTAAAAAAGTAGGACAAACATGCTTTGATGGAAAGAGAAGTAAATAAGAAATAAATATGACCTGCAGAGCACTCAATTAAAAAAGTTTGAAAAAAAGGCGTTGAAAAGCTTTTACATTAATATTTATGACTTATTGAATTCAGTAAAACATTTGTACAAAAGAACTCGGCTTAATCAATTTTATAAAACTGAATTTTAACATTTGTAGTACTTTTGAATGTTGCACTTATGATAGGCCTTTTGGTTTGACAAAGCTGGCACTGCACCTTAACTTTCTCATTTGCATCTTAAATCTTGCCAAATATCATTAAACTAATCAAAATAGACGCGTAGGATTTCCCCCCTCCTTCTTGTTTAACATAACTTAAGCGTCTCAAAGAATAAAATAGTGCAGATGTAACAGAATTGTTTGTCATATACTGAGAAAAAAATTAATGTCAGCAGTTCTATTATTTTTGTTTGATTTTCTTAAGCCAAGTTAATTTTGATATTAGATTAATTTATCTCTAGAATGAAAAATGTATTTACAGTATTTTGAAAATACAAAATACATTGAAATGCATTTTACAATACATTTTCAAAATACTTTGTTTTTTCTTGTGAAAATACAAAAGACGAAATACAAATGTATTTTGAAAATAGTATTTCAAATACATATGTTTGCGCTACTGCCCAACTCTGGTAGAAGGCGCTTTTAGTTGTTTTTTTTTTTTTCTCTTCAGTTTTTCTGAAAGAAATAAACTAAACTAAAACTTTCAGAGAAAATGTACAAATCTCTAAATTTGGGGACTTTTCGCGTCCCCAAAAAGTCAAAGTATTTTTGGGGACAAAATGAAAAAAGGATCTATATTTGGGGACTGTCCTCGAAATTCGAGGATAGTCCCCAAATTTAGAGTTTTTTTCATTTTGTCCCCAAAAATACTTTGTCCCCAAATGTCCCCAAATTTAAAGATGTGTACATTTTCCTCTGAAAGTTTCCGTTTAGTTTATTTCTTTCAGAAAAAACTGAAGAAATAAGAAAAATAAGCCAACTAAAAACGCCATTTACTCAGAGAAACAATGACATTCGATCTCTGAAAACCTTTGTTGTCATTGTGTGTGTGGGGTGTACAGACATTCAATAAAGTATCCGACTATGAGCCAAATTTCCCCTTTCAGTTTTGTTAATGATTAATCACCTTTCATGAAGAACCATGCTTTAAATATGAAAAAGTACGAAAATTTTCTTGCCCTCGAATACTTTTTTTGGAGGGTGTACATGGTAATATGTTATGTCCTCGAATAAGTCCTCGAAAATATTTTCTAGTGTCCCCAAGTTTTGTTTAGATTCGAGGACAATGCTTGATTTGTCCCCAAATTACCGTTCAGAAATATGGTCGCCTTACGTATGGTCACCTTATTTTAGCCCCAATTTACCCGTATATGTGTGTGTGTGTACGCCAAGAGGTGTACGCATATACCCATTTTCATTATGCTCTTTTTCAAAAATTCTCCCACGACGCGGCGTGCCGCCGGGTTTTTGAGATCCTCACGCCACCACCGCGTATTTCCGTGTGGTGCAGACCTCTAGTGCAGTTGAAATATCCCTTTTTAAATTAGGTTTAATGCGATTTATTTTTTAAAATCCAATATATAAAAAAATTAAATCAGTTAAAAAAATTTTCTTTATTTTTCTTTGCCGGTTTTAAAATTCAGTACATTTTTGCTTCAACAAATTTTGCTTTTACGATTAATTAAAAAATAGCACATAATTTTTGTTTTCTTTTAATTACGCAGTACAAGTTCAGTCTACCTAGTTCAGTCAACAAGTTTACCTAATTTATCGTATAAGAAAATATCAAAATCAAGCATTTGATCGCATCCGTTTTCTGGAAAATCCCCACAGTTGAATTATGTTGTACGGCGAGTTACAGCGCAAGAAAATTTCATTACTTTTAACCGTGTAGTTCGAAAAAAATCATGTGATTTTGGTACAAAAGTACAAGTAAACTAATTATGCGAGGCACTTCAACATTTTGAAACTGTCTCTAAGCTGTACTCCATACTGAAATAAACGATAAACCTTTATAGGTTTCAAAACTTTTAGAAAAAATTCTTAAAAATCGGAAATTTTCACAAAACGTGTCACTCTTCGAAAAATCCCGCAGCTTAGATCCAGGTTTAAGACTTTTTTTCTGAAAATTTCACAAAAGCCACAGCTTTTTCGCTTATTGTAGTGTGTAAAGCAGCTTATCAAGAACCCTCTGGAATTTTTTGGGAGACCCTGGAGCTATTAGTTTATTTCAATTTGTGTACCAAGACTAAAAGCACAGGTTTTTTTCTTGAATAGCCTTAAACACGTGAACACAGCACATGGCAAGAAAACTTAAGAACACTCCCAGCTCCACATATAAGGCGAAAGTGAAGCCACGAGACAAA
Source organism: Cheiracanthium punctorium (assembly GCA_038373885.1). NCBI lineage: Eukaryota > Metazoa > Arthropoda > Arachnida > Araneae > Cheiracanthiidae > Cheiracanthium > Cheiracanthium punctorium. The sequence continues at coordinate 8,414 of JAWZYV010017188.1, forward strand.
CACTGCGAACGGTACCGACGTCGACTTCCGCCGATCCTGCCGGGGCCAAATCCTTTCACGATGCTCAAAATTGAATTCCTTGAAAATAATTTGTCACTTGGCGGGAGTTTACCGCATTCATTTCGAGGTATCCTGGTCTCGCACTTTTCTCCTTCCAAAATTTTTTCTTCGAATACTAATATTATGCTTGAACTTTAACGCAAAAATTCGCTTAAAATTTTTTCACACAGTTTGGCGTAAAAAAAGACTCTTTTCAGAGGCTCAAAGCCTTTCCCTACACTTAAAAAGCATCATTCGAAAAGTTTCGGGATTATGCGACGAATTTTTTAAAAATTTAAATATAAATCGTTATTACTCGAAAAATGTCATTCCAAAATCTTAAAATATCAATAATTTAAAAACAAGTGTAATCAATTTCTAATAAGTTATAATAAATTTGTTTTTATTAGTACAGTAGAACCCCGATCTATCGTTTTTCAAGGGGTGCGTAGTAAAAAACGATGCATGCGGGAAAACGACGAATGCGGGTTAAAGTCAAAATACGAAGAAGACAGTATTTATGAATACACACAATGTATACAGTATACCAAGCATACTAAATTTGTTACCAAACTGTAAAAGAAACAAATGGAAGTTGTATAGAAATTAAGTGATACTTATTTTTAAAAAATCAGTAATTTGACACTGGGTTTTTCAATAATCTTTTAATTAAACAAAGTTTTCAATATTCACAATGTATTTTTTGTCTTATATTCACAATATATTTTTATGTGCATTCATGTTTGTATGTAAAAGTCATAAATTTCAAATACCGTTATTGCGTAGGATAAATTAGTCACTAGTGTTGGCCCAGCCTCATCGGCATGAATATTATTCTCAGCTTCTTCGCGATTATTTTTATCTTTTGCGTCACATTTCTTCCATTCTTAGGATACCGCACGTTGATACATCTAAATCAATGGAAATATAATCACTACATTTCACACCATACACATCCCTGCTGGATGTAAGAACTCGTCATCTATACCATCATCAACCCAAGATATCATAACAGGAAGTAATTAGATTTGTAAGCCATATTGATCCACTTGATATTCAATTTCATTTCGGTCAGAAGAAACATTTTACAACGATGAGCGCGGGAAAGCGATTTTTTGATGAACGATACATGCGGGTTTTGTTAACGTTATTTGAATACAGTTTTTGCAGGGACCATAGAAATAAAACGATCAATACGGGAAAACGATGATTGCGGGAACGATAGTTCGGGGTTCCACTGTAATATTTTTATATGACAACATCCTTAAAAAATTATTAATTCTTTTTTCAAAAAGTAAAGTACCCAAATGAGAGTTGACAACCCATATATCGTATAAGCTAAATTACGTAAATATTTATTTGTTGCTTGTCGAAAATATCAGTTCCTAACCATTAAATCTAAATGTTTATAAATTTCTAGTTCTTGTAGTTTAATTTGTTATCCAATTAAACGTAAATTATGCCATTAACACACCCTTAATATGTTTAAATGAGAATTTCTCAAAGTTTTTGGAAGTTGAATCTGCGTGACAGATTTAACGAGTTTTATTTTTTAAGGATTCGATTTAAATCTACCAATAAATGAATTGACTAATTTAAATAAAAATTATGTAACTTTTAAAATTATTGAAAAATGTGAATTTTCTATACAATGATAAAAAATCCCTTATTTACTAATTTTAATTTTTGATTGGTAATTTTTTTTTTCAATTTAACTATGGGATAGCAAATATTTTCTTATGCAATAATCATAAATTCAATATTGTTACGAATTTTCCGGGAAACCCGCTGTTCTGGAAATTAAAATAGTTCAAAATTCGTATTCTACGCTTCAAATAGTTAAATTTTGCTTTTTGTTGCATCCAAATCGGTCCACTAGAACCGGAGATACGGAGATTTGGTTTTCCCCATTGTTTCCCTATGGCGGTTCTATAAATCTCGAGAAATATGGGTCCTAGGCCTACGGTAACTTCACTTTTGGGAACTTATTTTTGGCGCCAAATGTGGCGATATTTTGCCAAAAGTCGCCAAGCTTGGCAATATTTTGATCATTTGGCGCAATTTTCCTTTGGGGCTTGTAGAAATTTGCTTTTCAGCATTAAAATCACATAATAGCCTAAAATTTATCTTCTATGACATAATCAAAGTTCCCGCTCTAGGTGGAATCTTTGAGAAATAGACTCCTCTGGAAGCTTCTTGTAGATTCAGCGTCGACTATAAATACAAGCTGTCAGAGGCACCAGTTCAGTTTGGAGTGAGCGCCCGTTTAGTGTGAAGCTGCCGATGAATACGGAGCGTTGCTCTGTGAACTGTGTGATAGAAGCTAAGTTTTCGCGCTTGTTTACAAAGCTGATTCTTAAGTGCTGTGTGTAAATTCTTCATTGCTCTGTCTTAAGGCTGTTCTTCGAAAAAAAGGAACTCTGTTTTTAGTCTTGGTACACAAATTGAAATAAACTAACAGCACCAGGGTCTCCAAAAAATTCCAGATGGTTCTTCATAAGCTGTTTTACACACTGCGATAAGCGAAAAAGCTATGGCTTTTGTGAAATTTTCAGAGAAAATTCTTAAATATGGATCTGAGCTGACAGATTTTTCGAAGAGTGACACGCTTTGCGACAATTTCCGATTTTTAAGAATTTTTTCTAAAAGTTTTGAAACTGATACAGATTGACCTGTCTTCGCAGTATCTAATACAGCTTGTAAAGAGACAGTTTCAAAATTTTGAAGTGCCTGGCATAATTAGTTCATTTGTAATTATGTACCAAAATCACATGATTTTTTCGAATAACACCGTTAAGGGATTGTGTACAATATCCCTTGCATATTTCCTCTGAATTTTCCTGTGGAAGTGTTTTATTTTGTGTGAGAATTACAGCATTTGTGAAAGCTTCAGTACTGAGTGGACTGTTAAAAGCGCCTTACTGTTTGATTGTGCTTGAAAATTTCGTACAGATGAATGTTCGACGAAGTTCTAGAAGCAGTAAAGTTTGTGTTCTATCCTGACAAATGGACTTTTTACTAGAACTTTCAACATCCACTGGACTTTAGAACGACGAACAGAGGAAACAAGCAGAGTATTCTGCAACAATAGATTCAATATAACCGTACTCTATTCATGTATAGTTTAAATATCGTACAAAATTTATTATTAATGTTGATTTTAAAACGGTGTGTTTTATAGAATATTGACTAAGTTTCTTTCTTTAAATGCAAATGCTGTGTAGTTTTGCTTATTATTGTGCTTTTATGTAAGTTTTGCACATTTAATCACCATTTAAGGCTGATAGAGATTTAAATTGAAATCGCTGAAAATTTAGTAAGGCGTAGGAGTTACAAAAATTGAGATTTAAAAAAAAAAGGAAGTGAGATTTTATATATTTACTAGCTGACCCGGCAAACGTTGTTTTGCCATATAAATTATTCCTAGGATTATTTTAGTAGAAAAAATGGCTAACTTATTGTAAGTTTGTGAGGATGTGGTATATGAATGGAAGAGGCATGGAGCGCTGTGAACGATGCTGGAATATAAAAATAACACAATACCAAACATATATTTTTAATTCATTGTAATTTATTCTTTAAATTTGTATATATCGCTAATTACAATAATTTTACTAAAAAATAATGTCAATCCCTTAACGCAATAGAGTATACAATATTTTTTGTTATCCCATCTTTAGATAACACAAACAAACTGGATGGCCACTGTATGGTTTGCTCACTCGAGAGCATCGAGTTTGCTCACTCGAGTCTTCTCCGTTGCGTTTTTCCAATCATGAGAGCAAACATGTTAACATGGGTACAAAAGGGGGATAAATCTCATACCAACTTGACTATAGGTTTAATGCGCTCAAGGGAAGCCTCCCCATCGCCCCTCCCTTGGATCTGGCACTCACGCTGGGCAGGTTTTCAAGCAAATATTCATAGGAGAAAATGGGTTTGCTTCTGCCACTTCTGTTTGTAGCTTGCCAACGGGGACGGACTACCCCTTCTGCCTTTCCCCTTTCTACGTCACTAATGCGGGCATATCAAAGGGGGAAGAATCGGGTCTGATCCTGATTAGGGATGCGCGAGACGAAAAATCGGACTGTCTCATCTCGCAAAACAGCTGAAAAGCTTTGTCTCGTATCGCAAAATCCCTACATCATAATGAAAAACGAGTCTGTCTCGTCTCGCATAACAAATGTCTGTCCCATCCCGTCTCGCATGCATCCCTAGTCCTGATCACCCCCCCCCCACACACACACATACACACACACAGACTTTTAGGGCACCCACAGAAATTTTCTGAAGTCGGCGCCTCTGCCTAAATGTCATATAATAGTTAAATAATTTTATTTGTTGAAAGTATTCTCTAATGCCAACTTCTTACCAAGAGAGTATATTTATGTTACACGTAAATTAAAACAGATTGCTAGTTTACAAACCTTAGTTTGTTGTACTCCTTGTAAACAACTCTTGTGAATAGATTCATAGCAATTCCGGAAAACCTGACTATCATTGAACAGTAGCGGCAGGATTTGTAAAAATAATCCGAGAATGATTCCCCAATAATATCTCCTTGCTAGGTACCTATGAAGAAGATATTTATTTTTTGCGGGTGAGTATAAATAGTTTTAAGGTTTCCGATGGGATATAATATTGTGGTAGAACGTTGTGATGTACATCAATAACCCATGCATGTCACTTTGCGAAGCTATTGCAAGCGAGAAAATTGAACAACAAAAGTTTTATTTTACTCCGTTTAAACGATGCATAGTTACAGGATAGTGGTGGCTGGGAGACGTTTGGCTATGTTGATCAGAAGATCATTTAATTATATATCTAATCAGAAGTTGAAATTCAATCGAAAAATGATTTGGAAATTGTCGACAACTTAAACCTTGCATTATAAAGGAGCTCCGAAAAGTACCCTCATTATAACTGGAACCAAAACACCGCAGGATATTCTCAGTCAACAGAGGGATAACACAACGTATTTAAAATCACCCCAAACAAAATTAATATCTTCTTCACAGGTTCCCTTTTGTAAAGTGATTATGGCTTCAGGAGCAACATAAAGTCTCAAACGATGTAGGTAGGCTGCTCCTGAAGCTACTTTCCTGTACTTTCCTTGTAAAGTGATTATGATCAGATGTACAGAAACGTTATCTTGATCCTGCACTGCTCTGCTAATCTGATTAGCTTCGGTGTCTCTTGAACTAACCGACAGATGAGCTTGATATTTCTGAAACACTCTGCACATCGTAGAGCATTAAGCCTTAACGTGCATAGTTGATGAAAGTGAAAAGAACGCCGTCTTTATCAGTCAGTATACTAAAGGAAGTTCTAAATTTTATTCATAAATATTTTTATTGAAAGCTACTCTTTCGAAAATAGAAGTATGGAAGATTTGAGTGTTGATGTAATTATGTTTGGATTCGTAACCATAAACGCCACTTGATTTGTGAAGTGACAGAGAGTCATCATTGGCAACCCGAACTGGATCACATCCTATACGTTTTGTGCACTTTATTATGGATCGTTATTACTTGTTGTGAGTAACATTATTACTTTTTTGTCTTTTTCAGATATTAAATCTTCTCAAAAGTATGACGTTCTTCGTCCAACTCTTTGTTCTCTTTTGAAATGAATCTACTGGCAAGCAACATTTTATTTCAATTCCACAAAATTTTCAACGGTTTTCAATTAACTTCTTCATAACATTTAGAATCATGCAGATTGTCTCAGTAGAAATTTTGTACGGATTCAAAGCTTTTTCTCTTCAATAAAAACCTTTATTCTGCTTATCTTATTTCGTTTTTTTTTCCTTTTTTCTTCACCAAGCATTTCATAGTTTACATATCCATGAACCACCCACCACTGCATTTTAGAAACACCCCATCGTTTCGTTTCATTTTTTTTGCTAGACGTGTACTCATTTCGTTTCGTTGGCTCAAACAGTCTTCCGTGTTCCTCGGAAAGCAAGTAACAAGCAAAGTCCCGTTCAAAATGAGACTCCTATAAAACATTAAGCATCACCTGTTATTGTGCGCCGTAAGAAATACCTGTAATTTTACCACAGATATTTGCTGTAGAATAATGCAGGACAAGTGCTAAGCAGGTTTGGAATACAGGACTGTGTGCTCTAAATCCACTTACGAAACGACGAAAAGACGCTTCACAATCTAAAAATCGGAACTTGCAGACATGTTGCAATTCTCCGGAACCAATAAAAAATTTACAATGGAAAAAATTATATACCCGACGCTATTTCAGCCCAATTTTAATATGAGAACAATCTTTATGGTATGTTTGGTGTCATGTCAAACATACAGGATGGGCATCTGTCGACAGGGGCGGAGAAGGTAGGGATGGACGCGAGACGAAAAATAAGCTTCTCGCGTCTCGCAAAAAAGCCTAAAAGCTTGTCTCGTCTCGCAAAAATCCCTATATCGTAATGCTAAAAATGTGTGTCTCGTCTCGCAATAAAGGTGTAAATCTCTGTCTCGTCTCGCAAGAATGTCGTCTCGCGTCCATCCCTAGGAGAAGGCTTTGGCCGGGCAAGATATTGACATACGAAAATAAATGTCATTATTTTCGGGCTGCAAACCTAATATTTTGTCGCAACCCTTCCCCAATGCCGAAAAAAGGGCAGCCGCGTTGCCATCGCTCGACTGAACGACCCGCAAGAGGGCGGACGACCGAAACGTTCATCGCGTGCCACAGATCGAGAGACCCTTATTTTGGTCGCACAGCTGGCTGTAGTGCCGCACAGCCAGCTGCGTCAAAAAAAGGGTCTCTCGATCTGTGGCACGCGATGAACGTTTCGATCGTCCGCCCTCTTGCGGGTCGTTCAGTCGAGCGATGGCAACGCGGCTGCCCTTTTTTCGGCATGGGGCCATCTATCTGGCTGTTCTCGCATTCTTTCATTTTTCAGCAGACGTCAGTGCTGTATAAAAGAATCGTGAACATTTTTCTTACGGGAAAGGACGTGCTAAAAAGTAAAGGATTCTCTTGGAGCTAAGTCACCCGCCACTATTTTGATAGAAATCCAATCTATTCTTCGTGACTGGCAACAGTCCAAACGTCACGAGTTGGGTGTTCCCAGAGCGGGAACACATGGCACGTTAAAGGGTTAAAGTTTCAGAACCGCCGTTCTGGAATGAGAACATTCTCTGCTCCCCTTGATAAAAACAATTATTCGAGTGAACGCATTTTATTCAAAACATGAATTGGAGAATCTAATAAAGGGAGAGTCCATTTATCACTTGTAAAACAAAACCGGTGTAAATGAGAGGTCGGAGCTTCTCCGGTTATCTACTGAGAAAGAAGCATCAAGAGATTTTTTTTTTTTTTTTTTTTCATTTAGAGAATATAGCCCCCCAATAAAATAAAAAAGTGAATCAGCGCCAGATTGGCCAGTGCTTGGGAGAGTGAAAACCTCCCTCAGCTGGACTGTTGTGGGACCGAGTACGCTAATGAGAGCTGGTGCACATAAATTCTGTTCGTCGCTCCAATGTCCTCCATGTTCAAACGACACCTCTGGGGTGCCGATTTCAAGTGCTAAGTCTCTCATCTGAAATTTGTCTCTACTTATTATAAAAGAAGGTGTCTGTCTGTGTGTGTGTCTGTCGGCAGCGTTACGGACAAACGGCTACACCTAGAAACACCAAATTTGGTACTCGGGAAGATGTAAATATGTAGTTGTGCACCTCGAAGCGATTTTTTCAAAATTCGACCTAGATTTTTTTTTATTTTATGTTTTATGCGATTTTTGGCATTTTTTCTCACCTAATTCGTAATAACGGCGGAAATTACGCTCGCAGCAAAACGGTATTTGTATCATCGGATAGAGGAAGAAATTTTCTTTTAAAAACAGTTTGTTCTGAATACGTAAAATGATTTACCGATTTTTAGGAATTTTTTTACTAAACATCTGCTTCGCGATTTTTTTTTCGTAAAATAATTTTAAAACTGTCGCATCTTGAATTCTATCCGTCATAACTTTTAGATATTTTGACAAATCGTGAAACATTCTTTTCTCCCTCTTTTAAAATAAAAACGAAAAAATTATGTAAATTAGATGCTTTTTTACGAATTTTAATGCAGCCTAATGTTTAGAATTTAATAGCATCAACGCGATCTTACGCCATTCATTACATTGCGATCACGGCACGAGAATTTATGTTCGGTTGTTGCCACAGAAAGGATTAAAAAAAAAGGGTTTTTTCAACCAATCGAGTTTTTAAATGGGATATCAGAATTTCAATTCGCAAGTGAGGATCTATGACGTCAAATGCTACGCCGACGTTACGCCATAATTTTAACTCATTTATTCCAGCTCTATTTTTAACACAGGGAGACGATATTTTGATTAAAATTTACTGTAGAAATAAACTAAGAAATTCACTATTATTATTAGAAGTGGTATTTTAATCCGGTGCTTATTTAAAAATTGAAATGTTTTCACGGCGCTGAAAATGTTCATTTTAAAAGTTACAAAGTTCGTTTCAAAGCGCGATATATTAAAATTTTTCTATTTACTATTTTTATTTTTGGCATTTAATTTAGCGCAGGCGTTGCCTAACATACGCAAGCAGGTTGCGAGTATAGTTTTATTTTCACGTTGAATTACGTTCCTCCATAAAGGTCCAACGCAAAGTTTTAATGATACCGTTTGAAAACAATTATGCTAAATATCGAAATTAACTCCCTCAATCTACCGGGGTATCCTTTACGGCAGTCAAACAATGACGTCATAAATTTAAAAAAATGCGTGAAATTTGTAAACTCTGCAACTCTAACGCCCTGTCACAATTAAAATGGGAATAAGTAGCTCCTCGAGATTACACAGTTTGATGTTTTTCAGGAGACAGGACTATGGAGGATATAAAAGATATCGCTATATTAGATACATGGATATTTAAAATGGCACCCCTTGGATATTTTCTCCCCACAGTAAGATGAAATGGTTTTCGGCGCTAAATACGCCAATCTTATAAAACTATGTATAAATTAAATATATATGGAGAGTTTCTTTAATGGCAACCATTATGTGAAATGATTATTATTTATGCTAATGCGTAAATTGCAAAGAATCGCCACAGAATCACAAGATCCCATTGAGGCGAAATAATCTAAGCTGTTTCTTTTAAGGGAGCCTTGAAGAGGGAGAAGCGAGTATAGATAGTATTAATGTACGTAATAGGTAGTATTATTAGATTTGTAAAGATAATATGAATAAATCGCAATGTACCACGTTAATAAATATTTCATGAAATTAAAAGTGTTTATCCTTTTTCAACGGTTGTCTTACACCAACTAAATGAAAAGTAATTCTAATTTGCGTTAATATATCCCGCAGTAATTTCAACAGAGGAGATTACTTGAACTTTTTTAAAAATGAAATTCTGTTTTGTCACATGCAGATATGATTTTAGTAGTAAAATATTCCCTTCTTCCCGTATGAAGAGCGGGTGCGCAGCTATTTTAAAAACATCTCTTAAAAATAGCATAAATGAATTCAGAAGACCTCAAAACGTGTAAATACACCAAAATCTCGAAGTCGAATTTTTTCATGATTGCAATACTTTCCTTATATGGTACATGTTCGGAAAGAAATAAATGGTGCTCCATTTCATGTAGTGTCTTAGGTATTTAATGCTACAACTTGAGCCTAAAAAACAGTATTATGTAGAAATAAGACATTTTGAAAGCCCGGAGTTCTCTGCAAACCATTAAGCTTTCCACTTTTTTGATAGTGAATGACACTGACGTAGTTTTTTGAGTCATTATACTGCAATGATCAGGTTAGTACTCATGACACAAACTTTACATTAAGAGTCAAATAATTTTGCTCTTTTTTTTTTTTTAATTCCACATCACGAATAATTTCGAATTACACATGTAAGGAAAATTTTCGTTTCCTACCGTGCGAAGAACGGGCACGCAGCTAGTTCAAAATAAAGTAACCCCGAGAAGACTATGGAGTATCTGGGATTACTTCACGATTTTCAGAGACCGTAAGAAACACCAACACATATTTGGCATATTTAGGAACCTAACTTCGGAACCTACTTGGCAAGCGAGGTTTAAAAAATGTTTAAGTGTACAATTAATTCACTTCTCATTTCAGATAAACTTCGCAAAATTCTGACCTTTAAAGAAATAAATGTTAACGATCACTATTTAGTAATTTATTTATTGTTCATATTCATTTTTTCACGTTTCCGGTTAAGGATTAAATACGGTTATGGTGAGAGCAGCTAATAGGTTTGAGCTTGAGTTTTGTGTAATGGAAAGCCTACGCGAGTGGCATCTGTTCAGGAGGGGGGGGGTGACTTGGTCGGAGGACATTTTAAGGGTTTCAAAAGCGTATCCACGTTATATCTTGAAAAAAAACCTATCAAAACTTCAGGCAGTTGAATCGACAGCCGAGCGATAGGCTCGAACACTGGATCTTCACACTTGAGCTGCCTGACATGTTCAGTGCCACGGTGGAGCCGGCTGAGGATGGGAGGGCCTTTTCTATCACCCGAAACCATGTGATATACTTTTCAATTATGCAGTTTTATTCATTTTAACTTTAAAACAAGACTTTTTCCCCCCAGTTTTCTTATTCAATCTTTGAACATTTTACTGCAGTTGTCACCACCCTATTTATGAGAATTAAAAAAGTTCTTTTTACCCTAACCAGCATTCAAGACAAAATATCGTCAATTTTAAGGGACAATTGATATTGAGGAAGCAACCATTCAAATATATTCCCTAACCTTAAGAAGAGTGCATTCCAGGCTTGTGCTATTCAAAAACACAAAAAGTACTAGCTTAAGGTATTCCTTCTTTTGGTTGTTTTTTTTATATCACTTCATTTCTTTTCTGTAATATTGAATTGAATCGTTAAATAATGTAGGTTTTCAAATTTGCACAGAGTAGAAAAAATTTAAATTAGGTGCGGTGGAAAGCAGTGCCTTTTTGTTCCTGTCAAATATTTCGCTTAGCCAAATCTACTGAAGCTAATAACACAGGTCTGCAACCAAAAAACTGCATAAGATATTTTGATTGTTTCATATGGATTTTCCCCTCACTAAGACCGGTAAAAATATTTTAAAAATTTCAACACGTCAGGTTTTTCTTGCAAAACTCATCTCTTTAGTTTAATGGAGAGTAAAATTTCTATTTTTAAACTGAAATTTGGTGTCCTGCTCTTGAGACACAAAAATTATATCCAATAATTAGGAAGGTTTATAAATAAGCCTGAAGTCAGATTTGTTTCTATTTCACGTTTCAGCATGCTAAGGATTTTGTTTGATGTACGACTGCGCGCATGCGCTGCTTGCCATGGTTACATACACAGTTAAAAATCAACGAAACAACATAAGTAATTTTGTGAATTAAACTTATTTTGTTTATTTCAAGTTGAAAGTTGTGGGGATCAAGACAGAGCGCTCCTCACGAGTTGTGACCATTACAGTTGCACAAATGACCTTAACATAAAATAGGATCCATTTGAGCGGCGCTTATTCATAGATTCTTCTAAAATAAGCCTCAAAGCATTGTTGCTACATAATAGTAGTGCTTTAGCATCACTTCCTTTGGGAAACTCTGTGCATTTGTATGAAAACTATGAATATTTGTCTAGAATTCTTGAGAAAATCTATTATCAAGAATACTGTTGGACGCCTCGTGGAGTTTTCAAGATATTGTTACGTATTTTCGGAGCAACCCGCTGTTCTGGGTCTTAAAATAGTTCGAAATTCGTATTTTACGCTTCAAATAGATAAATTTTGCTTTTTGTTGCATCAAAATCGGTCAACCCATTCAAATGGTTTCCCATTCAAATGAATTCAGTTTCCAGAAATCTCGAGAAATATGGGTCGTAGGCCTTCGATAACTTAACTTTTGGGGACTTATTTTTGGCGCCAAATTTGTAAATTTGACCAAATTAGAATTTTGGCGTAATTTTGACCAAAAGTCGCCAAGCTTGGCGACATTTTGGTCATTTGTCGCGTTTTTCCCAATGGGGCCTGGAAGTTGGTTTTCCTACATTAAAAACGCATAATCACTGAATTTTTGCCTGTGAAAATGCTCATTTTGTGTGAAAAATACAATATTTGTGTGAGCTTCAGATCCAAGTGGACTGTGTAAAGCACATTACTGTAAGACTGTGCTTGTGAATTTTGTAGAGCTGATTGTTCGACGAAGTTCTAGAAGCAATAATGTTCGTGTTCCATCCTGAGAAGTGGACTCTTTATTAGAACTTTCTACACCAACTGGACTTTAGAACGACGAACCCCGGAAACAAGCAGAGTATTCTGCAACAATACTAACCATTTAATTGAGACAGCAAGCAGGTTACACAAAATATCCCTGCTTCCTGTGCTTGTTTGACACTTGAGCCAGAGACTTCCATTATACCAAAACTAACTGGCCACTTAGAAGTGTCTTAAGCCCAGCCGAAAAAAGTTTCATAAATACAAACTTGGATCCGACAGAAAAGGTTTAATGACCACTTCTTCGTATAAAATGAGGGCTTACGAAGAAGATGGAGAATTCTTCAGGCAACTGCGTTCCAAGATCCCAGAACTGTCATTAGCAAAGTTGAGAGCGGGAGGTTTTCTGTCTCCGACTTACGAACACTGCTACCGGATCCCCTCTTTTTAAAAACTGTGGAAGAAAAAGGAAAGGAAGCATGGGACTCTTTTACGGATGTAGTGCACAAGCTTTTGGTTAATACTAAAGACCCTTTCCACAAAACCATTGTACAGTGCATGTTGATGCGTATGAAGCTCAAGGATGAAAATGAGCTTAAAAATTTATTTTTTACATTCTCCTATTGAGTATTTTACCGAAAACTCAAGAAGCATTCAGTGAAGAGCAAGGTGAAAGGTTTCATCAGGATGTCTGTGATATAGAGAGACGATACCAATGAAGATGGGACGTCAGTATGCTATCGGATGAGTACTGCAGGATCCTGTAAAATGTGAATATCCCGATCGGATAAATATTCCAATATAAAGCCGGAATATGGCTGGTCATTCTCTATGGGTAGTCATTCTTTAAAATGTACCTAAGGCACAAACTCAATTTTTTTCAATTTCATTTTTTCCAGGTAACATTAAGTTTCTTCGTCTTGCCTTTTAGTTTTGCTTGGTATGCCAGTACAAATGGTCTTTACGTAGATTTTAATGCTTTTGTGTGTGTGTGTGCAATGGGAAATTAGAAAAACAAGAAGGAATAAATAAAAGCCATGAGGCTACTGAGTTAAAACAATTGGTATGAATTTGCAAACCATCAGCCGAAACAGGGATTAACGGGGAGGTCGGAGGTGCGACCGCCCACTCCGAGAAAAAAAGAAATTAATGTAAAAGATCCTGTTTTACTTCCATAAAATGGATGCATATGTAAATCTTCCAACTAGCCGTCCCCGGCCGAAAAATTGCATTTATCCGCCACTGTCTAGTACATTTAGCTATTTGTGACTTGTGAATTAAAAAACACCATAGATAACCCAAGGCAAGTGCCAGACATCTTGCCAAGAGAGACAAACTTCAAGGGAACACATGTATACCTTTTTTTTCACCTTTAAACCTTTTTAATTTAATCGCACTGTATGTGCGTATCAAACACTGCCGTAATTTTTTCATTAAGTTCCCACAATCCAAATGATATTAAATTTTGGATAACAGTGTATATTTGCTAACAACACAAGTATTAAAAGAAAACTGGATTCTACATAGGTTTCACAACATCATTTTGGCCTTATATAACCTATCCTGTGCATATATAGTAAGTAATTTCGTAGTCAGCCATCTTGGGCGAGGCTGCTTCTGGGTACAATGTTGTTGTGGGGACAACAATGGCAGAGAAACAAGTCGCAATGATGCACTCCCGTCAACAAAGTAGGTTTCAAATTCATTGTTGACACAGCCATTGTAGCAAATAATGCTAACCTTTATTTGTAGTACTCTTCAACAATCTTCTCAAGTTTTCTGAAATAGTAACGTCTGCATCTAAACCTGTCCTGCTCTTTGCTTCGAACTAACTGAATTTATTGCTGTTTCTGTAAAGAATTTCGGGTCCATTGATTGAAATGGCCTTTAAGATCTTCCTCGCAACTGAAAGGTTCAATAAAAGATGCCTCAGGTACTTGTTTCAATATTGTTATTTCTTCATTACAGTTTTCAGCATAGTATGGGAAACTAGGGTGCTTATTGGTCATAGGGATCAAGAGATGGCATTTGCTTTACTGATGATACTAATACGAGCATTTGTTTAACGAATTCCAATTCATTCCGGTCAATATCTTTTGCAATTAAAAAAATGCCATTCCTCATCGGGAATCTCCCGACGTATTTCAGAATCTTGCGTTACTGGCGTCAGAATCTTGCGTATATTCAAAGGGCTATTTTTTGTAATCATTATTGCATACCTCAAAAATACATTCATCCGGTCAATTTATTCTTTTCTACTAACTATTCGTATTAGTCAAATGGTGAATTAAAAAATCACCAAGGAATAGTTACTACTAAAACTGCGAAAATAAAACTTAATGATGTTTGACTGGTCTAGTCTGTAATACGGAAAAAGAAATGATTTAAAAAAGAAATGCTCTACTCCTGAAGCGCATGAAATAAGAGTGTCGCTTTCTTATACTCTTCTCTCAAAATTTCAACTACCTACCTATAATTGTTTTTGTTACGCCTTGTGTGCTCTTAAGAATGGATAATAAATGAAAGCTGGAGAAAATATATTTAAAAAGAGTGTGTGGGTTAAGATGACGGGTTGAAAATTATTCGCCATCTTTCCCCTTTGAAATTTTGTCATTTTTCCTCTTCACGCCATTTTTACAAAACCAACGTTTATTAGTAACTAAAAGTATATCTTTAAACATAGGTCTACTATAAATTTGTACGCAATACGCTGAGAATTTAGAACTTATTTAGTGACAACGTGAAAAGAGACTAGAATCTTGATTCCTTACGTTGAAACGATCAAATATTAGACAAACACCCTTGGAACATCCTCTAAACGGCAAGTACAAGTGGCTATCCTAGTGCTTCTTAGTTCACCAACACATGTTTATTACGCTGACCAAGACGTGCTGCTATTTTTGAAAACCTGAGAGAAATTCTGAATTTGTCGTCTTGTCCAATGCGTCGTCATCTTACCCTGCCTTCCCCACCGCACATTTAAAATTCGGTTTTAGCAAAACATTTTCAGGTACCAAACCATCGTTCAACTTAGATGTTCAAGCACGCAGATCTGTTTGAATGCTAATAACTACGGGTGCAGTGAGCAAAAGTGCTGCACATTGACAACAGGCACCAAAATACGTGACCAAGACACAGAAGGAGGTACACAGCAAGGACTTCCAGCCTCTTTTCAACAACTTGTAGGGTCCATGTAAACGTTTTATGGAGGTGCGACGAGGATGATCATAAATCCCTGTAACTGCGACATTCAAATAAAGTTCTAACTTCAGATGCAATTGCTAGCAGCCACATTACATTTTCGGCACACCGTGTTTCTGTAACGGGATGTGCGACTGAAAAGCATTCCTTGCGTTTTTCGCAATTTTTTTGGATAATGATTGCTTTTTTTCTCCTCTTCCCGTCTAGTTGCTGTGGTTGCATCGAAAAAGAGGAAGAAATAGATGAACGAGCTGAAAAATTTCAAGAAGACATTGAAGGTCATAAATATGTGAGTATAATCAAATGCATCGTTTATATTTGAAATCAGCCACATGATTTAGACGTTGCACCAGGGAGAAACATGATTGGCTACCGAGGCAGGACCTACCTGTCCCCTTGTAACAGAAAAAAGTCAATAAAATCAATTAAAAATTTTGTAAATGAAGCACAGAAATACAAAATAATAGCACAATGTATTGTGTTGAACATGGGAATAACATAAATAAATTTCGTAGCATTCGAGTCTAATTAAATATAAAGAGCCTTTCGACAACGTTCAATAAAAAATTCTAGAAACTGCTAAAGTGAAACTTGTTATGATGTAATTAAAAGATTTGAGTAAATTGATTGTTAAATTTCCAGAATACGCTTTTTTGTCTTCTTCTCAGATAAAGCAGTAAATTATGCCATAGTACGAATGGCATTTTTAAAAGCGTATTGAAAAAATGTCATGAAATTTTGATCCAACAAATGCTGAACATGCATAAGGCGCGTGACGGGAGATTCAAAAGCCTGTCCACCCTCGTACCAAAAGTCTTTTCAGGTGTCCACAACTTCGGCGAGTTCTTCGCTAAAAGAAAGTTTCCGAATCGGGAACTAGCTGGGTGAAACGTCTTACATTGGGCAAACATTCGCAAAGCCTTAGTGTAGAATCCATTATGTTTTTAGATTCAGCATATTTCAACTGTTCCTTTTCTTCTTGCAGCTATATCGAAAATGCCGTGGCATGTCTGGAAGAAACAGAAACTCTTTTTAAAGAACTTTGCAAGTCCACTCCAAGGAAGTTTCTTTCTCCTTACCTGAATATTCGTAACTACAAAAATGAGCTGAGAAAACGAGTCAAAAAAAAAATAATTTTCCGGCCAGGTCAAACATTGCAAGACTTGCTCTTTACTAAAAGTGAAATATTTTATGACAATTTTGGTCTGGAAGGAGAGCATCTGACTGAACTTTATGAATTTGTACGCTACGCAAACACTATACTGGTGAAAGTATTCCATATAAGAAAGGAAATTCTGGATGTAAGTATGAATATTTGGATGAACGCATAAAAAAAGGAAATCTGGACCTAGCAGCTTTCTAATGGAAGCAAACAGGTTCAGTATAAAACATATAGGAAAGGGTTGTTTTATTTTATTTTTTTCTAGTCGCGATCTTGGTCAAAAGCGTTCAAAAATAAAGTTCACAGATCGTTCAAAAACCTTTTCTGAACATTTTTTTGGACTCAATTGTGCTATTATCGATGTTTATACAAATACACCATTACAGTTAAAAGGAACTTCACTTTTAACGAGATTTTTGATTAACGAAAGAAACCTTTTGAACAGAAATTTTTCTGTGGAATTAAGTTATAAAGGAATATCCCATTAACGAATGTTTCAGAACAACGTATTTTCGGACATTCGAAGTTCGCATCAGGCTATTTATTGGACTGAACCCGTGCTGCCCGGGTTGTAATGGCTAGAAAACTGTTCAATCGAACCAGAGCTCCCATTTTGAAAACCGGCGTGGTTACGGGTATGAGAGTATAGGATTCGTCCGTCCCTTTATAGGAGGGTACTCAGGTCCACGTATTATGTCTCTATAACAAAGTGCCCAGTACTTACTGACTGGTAGTGGGCGATGCCAAAAACGGTAGTGCGCGCCATTAGGGAAAAAAACTGCACATATTTGCCAGGAGAAAATGTAGCCTAAATGCCATATAATATTTAACTAATTATACTTGTTGAAAATATTCACTAATGCCAGTTATCCTATCCAGAGAGTATATTTATGTTACATGTAAATTAAAACAGATTGTTAGTTTACAAACCTTAGTTTGTCGTACTCCTTGTAACCAAAGCTTGTGAATGGATTCATAACAATTCCGGAAAACATGATTATCATTGAACAGTAGCGGCATGATTTGTCAAAATATTCCGAGAATGACCCCCAATTATATTTCGTTCCTAGGTACTATGAAGAAGATCACTTTTTTGGGGATGATTATAAATATTTTGAAGTGATGTAATAGTGTGGTAGAACGTTGAGATGTACTTGAATAATACATGCTTATCACTTTGCAAGAGTAAGCTATTGCAAGAGAGACAATTGTAGAAGAAAAGTTTTTTTTAACTTCTTATAAAAGATGCATAATTACAAGATGGTAGTGGCTGGGAGACATTTAGCTATGTTGGTCGGAAGATGATTTAGTTATCAAAAGATCATTTAATTATATCTCTCATCAGAAGTTAAAATTCAATCGAACAACGATTTTGAAATCAGCGAAAAGTCAAACCTGCCATTTTAAAGGAACGCCGAAATGAGAACCAATAAGTACCTTCATTATAAATGAAGCCGAAAGACCGCAGGATATTCTTAATCAACAGAGGCATAGCACAAAGTATTTAAAATCACTCCAAACAAAATAAGTATCTTCTTCACAGGTTCCCTTGTACAGAAACGCTGTCTGAATCCTGCACTGCACTCTCATTCTGATTAGCTTTAGTGTCTCTTGTGCTAACCGACGGATGAGTTAGATATTTCTGAAGCACCCTGTATAGCGCAGAGCATTTCTCCTTTACGTACGTAGTGGATGAAAGTGAACAGAACGCCTTCCTCATCAGTCATTATACTAAAAGTACATCTAAGTTTTATTCATGTATCTTTTTACTGAAAGGTACTCTTTATAAACCGTATTTCGAGAATAGGAGTATTGAGGATTGGAGCGTTGCTGTCATTACATTGGGTTCTCTAACCATAAACAATGCTTGATTTGTGACGTGACAGAAACTCAGCAATGGCAACTCTGACTCGATCTCATCCTATATGTTTTTTTGACTTTATTATGGATCTTTATTACTTGTTGTGAGTTTCATTATTACTCTTTTTGTCTCTTTCAGATGTTAAACTTCTCCAAAGTATGAAGTTCTCCGTCGAACTGTTTATTCTCTTTTGAAATAAACCAACGGGAAAGCAGTATTTATGTTTATTCCACGAAATTTTTATCCGTTTTCAAATTACCTTCTTCGTAAAATTTTAAATCATGCAGTTTGTCTCTCAGTAGAAATTTTGTACAGATTCAATGCTTTTTCACTACAATAAAAACCTTTATTCTGCTTATCTTATTTCGTTTCCCCCCCTTTTTTCTTCACCCAGCATTTCATAGTTTACATATCCATGAACCACCCACCACTGCATTTTAGAAACACCACATCGTTTCGTTTAATTGTTTTTGCAAGACGCATACCGTACCAATTTCGTTTCGTTGTCCCCTCTTGTGGGGCGCACCCCGCAGGTTGAGAAATGCTGCTTTAGGGTGGTCCTGTAAATAAACTCTCCAGTCGATTGGAACTAAAATTCGAGTTGCGCAACTAGATGTTACAACAATCTTATACATGAAATTTCAACATTCTACGTCTAATATCATGTGAAAGTTAAATACATGCATGTAGTAACATTTAATTGTGCAACTCCCCCTTTTGGTCTCATTCGACTGGATAGTTTATCTACAGTGCCTCCCAAAATTTTTTGAATACATTACGCTCTATGGGCAGAAATTCATTAAAGCGTATTTTAGAGGTATTGGGCTACTTCAAATGACTCAGAAGTGATATATACTGTTAAGGGTGACAAAATGAAATTCTCTATCGAAAAAAGTGTCTTTATCATTTACAGTTCTGCTACAGGAATACCCAAAAGATTTCCAGTACATTACGGTCAAAACAATTATAGGGCATTCATCCATTTCAAACAGAATACCGTCCTACCCTATGGTCCGACCACGGTCACGTGCCTCCCTCAAGAATTCCGCCAAAAGTCGCCTAGCTTGGCGACTTTTGGTGTACGTGTATGTATTTAACTCTCAAATCTCAAAAACTATTAGTCGTAGGATGTTGAAATTTCATATATAAGATTTCTGTAACATCTAGTTGTGTATGTCGATTTTTAGTTCCAATCTTCTGGAGAGTTTATTTACAGGACACCCAAAAGAATTTCAATACAATAAAGCCTATGGACATCTTCAATATAATATTACATCTGCAGTCAGTCATTGTTGGGTCCATGGCCAAAATTTCGCCATTTGTAGTCAACCTTGGCAGGTTTTGCCGAAATATCGCCAAATTTAACGATAGTCAGTCATTTGGTCCATGGACAAAATCTCGCCATTTGTTGTCAATTTTGGCGAGTTTTGCCTAAATTATTTCGCATTTCGCACAGCTCTAAAACTTTTAACCGTAGAAATTTTGTATTTAGAACTATTGTAACATCTAACTATGCATCTCTTTCTTGATTGCAATCGACTGGGTAATTTATGTACAGGGTCAGCCAAATGACTTTAAGGTGTATAATACATAAAGGTGTATGTATACATTCAATTCACTGAAAGTGTGTGGTCAATGACTACTTTGGCTATCCCCAAAATCTCGCAAACTATCTCAAGCTTGTCGGTGTTAGGTGAAATATCGCCAAATTGAGTGTTGTAGATAAACTATCCAGTTGATTGGGACCAAAAGAGGAGGAAAAACTGGTCAAAATAGACACGTGGTCAGTCAATAGGGGTTGCACACGCATTTATACGAATGTGCAGGCTGGCCTACGATGAGATGCATCGAAAAAAATTCTTAAAAGTAAATTTACCCCTGCAAACTGCACCCCTGAAAAGGTGAGCATAGGGCTCCAAGACCTCATCCGTATACCTCACAACAGTCACAGAACCTCTTTCAGTCATAGAGCCTCTTTCAAAGCCAAGAGCTGTGCGGCCATCCAACATGTTGCCTGTCCAGACCATTAAACTTCCTATGCCATAATGGCCTATTTCGCGGACATTGGAGGGTAGGTAGCGGGTCCCCGGTCCTCTCCATATGAACATACGGCGAGAACCGGTGTTTAGACTGAACCGGGACTCATCAGTGAAGAGAACGCGCGGTCACCCATTTGATGCATACTCCAATCTCTATGCTCCCTGCTAAACGGATTCTCCTGTTCGTAGAAGTGAGCGGGACGCAAACAGCAGGTCTGCTTGTAAACAACCCTCTCTCATGAAGTCTCTTTGAAACATTCACCCTTGATACACGAGCTGCATACAAGGTTGCATACAAGTCTGGAGACAGCTGAGAAGCTGTAGCACTCCTGTTACCCCTCGCCATAATGGACAAATGGCGATCATCCCTGGCCGTCGTGGCTCTTGGACGACCTTGCCCAAGCTTTCTCTCGATGGATCCGGTATCCTGAAACTGTTTCCATAAATTACACAAGACGCTGGGCGTTAAACTGAACTCTCTACAAATCTGGACTTGAGATTGGCCTGCTTCCAGCCACCCCGCAATTCGCCACCTCATTCCATCAAGTAAACGTTGGTGGTTACTCATTTTTATTGTTACAGTTTGAAATTAATCGATTGCAGCTAAAAAACACCAAGAAATTCGATGAGGTGTGCTAGCGAACGAAATGAGTCTTAACTTACGCGGGATTATAAAGCCTGTTTCTCTACTGGCTGCGCCTACACACACGTGTACGCTTACGTATTTGACGTACAAGATTTGTATTTTTGTCTAGAAGCAGTCGTTTTACATTCAGTTCTTTTCATGAAATTCGATAAAATATGCAAGTTCTCTTAATTTATTTCACCAGTGCAGCTTCGATGTACAAATGCTTCCTTCTGACATTGCATCATAAATTATAAGAAAATTATTTCCCGCCGCGAAATTATTCCAAAAGTCTTCAATCTGTCTCAAAACAATAAGTAGGCAAGAGAATGCAATGCGCCACTTAAAATGATGCACTGCGCCAAGTTTGGTCACATCTGCTGTACATCAAGAAGAGAGTATGTACCATTTGGAATGAACAAGAGGACACTCGTCGATTTCAAATCGAGAATATGTCCTCCGTGAATTGTTCGAATCATCCAATGGTTCTTTTAAAATAACTTTAAAATGAACCACAGAAGAAATTAAATGTTATAAATAAATTTAAGGAAATCTTTTATCTAAATTAAATATATTAAAAATCAATAAAGTCTCGCGGCCATAGACTAAAACTCTGAATACTAAACCCCATATAGGTCATCGATTTTTTAAATAAATATTCCACACCCTTACAAGGTTATATTTATTGAATTATAGCAAAAAAGAGCTATCCTATATATCAGTATTTTTGCTCTCTTGGAATTCTCTAAATGTGGAAGAAAGTTTCTTCTCTGGAATATTCGTAGCGTGAGAGAAGTGGATGGATTATCATGATCTGCGAAGAACATTCAACACCTCAAAAGTCTAGTGAAATGAACTCACATATGTTAATGCTAAGAAAACACTGAAAGTTCAGAGCAGGTATGGACAACCCGCAACTTTAGGCCCGCAACTTTGGCCCGCAACTTTAAAAAGTTGCGGGCCAAACTTTAGGAAGTTAGCGAAGTCACGGACCGAACTTCAGGATGTTAGCGAAGTCCCGGGCCGTATAATTGGGATTTATAAGGGATGTTGAAAGGGTTTATACAAGGTTCTTATATGTTCCGCGGGCCGGATTCAAAACAGTGACGGGCCACATCCGGCCAGTGGGCCGGCGGTTGCCCATATGTGGTTTAGAGCGTTCAAGTAAGTAAATATATCTTGGCATTTTCGAGGAATAAGGTACACTCCCAATTTTCAAACTTGAGTCTTATGTCGCACAGAGACTCATTCAGGAGGGGAAAAACTTGTTTTCGAGATTTCTTATTCTTTCCTTTATGAACTTTCGAGCCACCTGTATATCGATTTCTCAAAAAGTAAACTAGCGGGGAAATTTTCGGAATAGATTACAATACTCTTTTCAAAAGCTAAGAAAGTTATTATACTGAGCTTTTTCTACTTTTTATTGCAAATACTTTTATTTTTATTTTTCAAATCTTGAAACCCACTATCCCGATTTATGGTTTAACGGTAGGTTCAAGGGTAAGGGCAGGTCCTAGATGAAAATAAGTGTTCCTTTTTAAGTGAACAAAGACTGAAGGTTCAAATTAGTAAAGAACTTAAAAAAAACGCACATAAACAACAACAAAAAAAACAATATATATATATATATAGCAGAGTATACGCATGTATCTGATGCAGACCAGATGGCAATCTTTCTTGCATTGAAAATGCTCTCTCGTGCTGTGGAACCTGTGAGGTTGACCACCTGTCTAAGTTGACCCAATTGGCCAAGAACGGAATGCTTGATTACTTTAACATGGAGTGAACCTTTTATAAGTTGACCACCTGTCTAACTTGAATGTTAACGAGGTATTTAGGTAGAATTTTTCTCAAATCATAGTTCAAAACCTTTTTGAGTGGACCACTTGCAGAATTTTTTTTCAATGTGTGCAATGAATGTTTAACCCTAATAAGCAATATTATTCCTTTTTGCATCCTTGTTATTTCATATTTTATATAATTTTGTAGTATCATACATATATGTTATGTAGTGTATAAGTACGTAGGTGATGAAATACAAAAAACAAAAATGAAGTAGTGTACCTTTGATAAGTTGACCGCGAAAACGAAAAATCACTGGGTGGTCAAGTTGGCAGGTTTCACTGTATTCATTTTCCCTTTACTCACAGGTACGGCTTATTCAGTTATTGCGTATTATGTACACGTCCGTGAATCCTTTTCGATACCCCACGCCACTCTGCACAAGAAGAAAGTCGTAACTTTCTTCTCTGTTAAAAACAAAATCATGGAATGCACCTTAAGAGCAGCGATCGAAAGAAAAGTTTCAGTGGTTGTTTTCTCTGCAATGCACCGCTGATTTTAAAAGGAGGTCTTCAGATGGAAAAAATAAAAAAACAATCTTCAAGCAACTAGCGGTGCCGGATCTTGAATTTTCCGGAGGAGGAGCAAGAACTTTAAGTTGCCGCCTACGTACATCTTGCAAACAGGCGCCGGTCTAGGTGTGTGTGCTAGAATGAATTTTGACGCCCCTTTCAATGAATATATATATATGCGTATACACACACACACACACACATATATATATATGCAGGGGTGGCGCTGTCGATCGCTACCGTCGCAAATTGCGATAATAAAATTAGTTTGGCGAAAGAAAATACGATTTGGCGGAAATAGAAGCTAGAACCCACAGAAAGACCTTAAAACGAAGCTCCTCCAACGGAATTAAACATGAGCTTTCTAGAATTGAACTAATGAAAAAATGACACGATCAGGGCTGGGCCCGCTTTAGGAAAAAAATGACAATAGGCACAATTTGCCATGGAAAACCCCTAACACGTACGTCGACGGGAAATTTCCAAAATTGCCCTGCACACACCCGCGCAAAAAAAAAAGAAAGAATGTTTGAGAAATTACCATTTGAAGTGCAGATGCCTAGAACATTAACAAATAAAAAGTAATAACACGTTAATTCTCTCACATTAGTATTATTGCGGTTAAAAATGTAAAACTAAAAAAAAAAGAATTAAAAATTTTTCAAAGGAAAATTTTGGAGGTGGGACCCTTATAATCCGGAGTCACTGGGCTCGAGCCTGGTGAAAAATCAGTTCCCGGCAGCTTAAATCCGACCCCCCTTCGCTTCATCCTCCTTGACACCCCGCCCTGATATAAAATTCTGGCTGCCCTACTACGAGGATGAGAGATAAAAATTCTGAAAGCTCACAGTCATCTTGAGATACAGCAAAAAGTATGAAACGTTCGTCGTTTAAAACCAAAAATGTGGTCATAACCGCTGGCAGATGCCTGAGTTTAAAGCTCTTTTTACGTAGTGTAGCATCTTATACACACCTTGCCAACATCGGACCACGTTAGTACTGTAACAAAATGAGTATTTAGAATGACGTTTACTAATTTTAAGTATTTTCTGGTGGTGGATCCATTGATCCATATTCTTAATTTTCCTGCATATTACTGTACCAGTGGAAAACATTTTTAGAAAAAGATCTGATGATATTTTAATACATAAATTTTAAAAATAAAAATTCTCAGCAACCACGTAATATAAGAGAGACCCACACTCTCTAAGTAACCTAAGAGAATTGGGATCACACGAGCAAAACAGAAATTAAAGATTTTTTTTATTGGGCAGGAAAGAGTTGAATTTCGATAGTTGATTTTAAAAAAACAACCCTTATAAACTGTGTCATTTAAGTTTGCATTTTTTAAAATATGCACTCTAATACATGGTGAAAAAGTTTATACTGTTACGAATTTTTGGGGCAACCCGCTGCTCTGGGGCTTAAAATGGTTTAAAATTCGTATTCTACGCTTCAAATAGATAAATTTTGCTTTTTGTTGCATCAAAATCGGCCAATTAGAACCGGAGATACGGAGGTTTCGCTTTCCCATATGTTTTTCTATGGGCTTCTAGAAATCTCGAGAAATATTAGTCCTAGAGCTTAGATCTCTTCACTTTTGAGGACTTATTTTTGGCCCCAAATTTGGCGATATTTCGCCAAAAGTCGCCAAGCTTGGCGACTCTTTGGTCATTTGGCGCGATTTTCCCAAAGGGGCCTGGAAGTTGTTTTTCCTGCATTAAAAACGCATAATAACCTAACATTTCTCTTCTATGACGTAACCAAAATTCACGCTTTATGTAGAACCCTCGAGAAATTGACTTTTCTGGAAACCTCTTGTACCTCCTGCGCCGGCTATTTATAGAAGAGCGCGTCGCCCCGAGAGTCAGTGCGAGCTGAACGCTCGATGTGTGAAGAGCTCTCAGTACGTGTGCTTTGTGAATTGCTATAGAAGCTGTGTTTTAGCTTGCTTTGTGAAGCTGTTCTTACAGTGCTGTGTGTAAATTCTTCATTGCTGTGTCTTAAGGGATTGTGTACTTTATCTCTTGAATATTTCCACGGAATTTTTGCCTGTGAAAGTGACTTATTTTGTGTGAGAAATACAGCATTTGTGAGAGCTTCTGTTCCAAGCGGATTGCTAAAAGCACGTTATTGCTAGATTGTGCTTGTGAATTGTGTACAGCTGATTGTACTACGAAGATCTAGAAGCAATAAAGTTTGTGTTCCATCCTGACAAGTGACTTTTTACTTGAACTTTTTACACCAACAAAACTTTAGAACGACGAACCCAAGGAGTAGAAGAGTAATTCCGCAACATTTGGTGTCAGAATCGGGGTTCTAAAGAAGGACTTTAATTTTCCAGTTTATGGTTTTGACTAGACAAAAAATGGAAGAACAACTTCAAAAGCTAATGAATATGATGCAAGAAATGAAAGCCGGACAAGACGAGATGAAAGCCGGACAAGAACAGATGAAGGCGGATTTAGAGAAGAAAATTGAAGCAGGACAGACCGATTTAGAAAAAAAAATTGAAGCCGGACAAGAACAGATGAAAGCCGCACAAGAACAGATGAAAGCCGGACAAGACGAGATGAAAGCCGGACAAGAACAAATGAAGGCGGATTTAGAAAAGTAAATTGAAGCCGGACAAGAAGAGATGAAAACTGGGTTGCAGAAAATAGAGAAGAATCAAGAAAAGTTGGAGCAGAAGATAGAGAAAACCCAAGAAAATTTAGAAGAAATTAAGCAGGGCCAAGAAGAAATGGAGAAAAGAGTTTCTCTCTTAGAAGAAACTCAGACGAAATATGAACAAAGAATTGAAGGGAATGTTAAGGAATTACAGCAGGATATTTGCAGAATGCGTGAAGAATGTGAAGCTAAAATTGAAGAGAAATTGGACTCTCTCCTAAAGCTGGGAAAGTTACCCGAAAACATCAGGTTATCTTCACACCGCCCAGCAGTGAAACTTACTGCCTATGACGGAAAGACTCCCTGGGAAGCTTACAAGACCCAATTTTCAATCGTCGCCAGAGCCAATGGTTGGAGCGAGTCCGAGAAAGCTAATCAACTGGCCGCTTCCCTTAGCGGAGATGCAATTAATGTATTGCAAACTATCGGAGCGACGAAGATAGGAGATTTTGACGCCCTTGCCAGTGCCTTGGAGATGAAATTCGGAGAGAAGTGCCAGAAAGAATATAGTAGAATCAAACTTAAGTCAAGGATGCAGAGATCTGGCGAGACCCTTCAAGAGCTGGCTTCGGACATAGATAGGCTGTGTCATCTAGCCTACATGGACCACCTTGATAATGTCCGAGAAGAAATGGCGGTGCGTCATTTTATTGAAGCCATCCGTGATCCAGAAACCCAAAAGGCACTCATGTTGGAGGATTATCAGGATTTGAAGTCTGCTCTGGTGTTTGCAATGAAGCTAGAGGCAGCCCAGCGGGCCGTGAGAAAAGATCGGCATGCTGTCAGAGCGGTCACGGTCCAAGAGGAAGCTGACAAAGACACAGAGAGCGTCGAGAACAGATTGAAGAGAATTGAAGATCTCATAGAACGAAAATTAAGATCCGATAGAACGAGAGATGGCCCAAAGAAAGTAAAATGCTGGAAGTGTGGCGTCGAAGGCCATGTACAAAAGCATTGTGGTCGAAAGTCTCAAGACCAGCAAGAGAAATCTAAGGACATGAAAGAGGGAAACTAGGAGGTGGCCATCTCGCGGGGCGGAGGTTGCCATATAGTCAAAAGCCCCACCTAAAAGTCTTGCAGATTTCATCAGTGAATGGTGGCAGTAATGGACTCTTCGTACAGGGATACGTTAATGGTTCCCCATGCCACATGGTGATTGATACTGGCGCGAACGTAACCATCATAAGGACGGATCTGGCCAAGAAATTAAATTTGAAGATTATCTGGACTCCGCCCTCGCTGACCCTCCAGACTGTGACAGGTGACAAGATCGAAGTGGGCGGAAAAGCGCAAGTAGAAATCACGTTTGGGAATGCCAGATACGACCATGTGGTATATGTCGCCAATATTACAGACTCTTTTATTCTCGGACTCGACTTTTTAAAATCGCACAAATTTAACTTCGACTTTAAGAATAATGAGCTTCGTTCAGACTCAGAAGAAATAGCTGCGTTCGATATTAGAAACGAAACTGTTTTGCCTGTTCAGCAAATAATAGCCCAGACTGATATCACTCTACCTCCCAGAACTGATTCCATAATTTCTGGAACAGTAAAAGAAAGCAATAAATTCCGTTTTGGATTAATCGAACACCCAAGCAATAGTGATTCCGTCAGAGGAGTACTTGTGGGAGAAACACTTGTGGACTTGTCGAGAACGGAAATTCCAGTTAGAGTGGTAAATGTGACGGACAAGTCGAAGGTGATAAAGAAGAATGAAGTGTTGGCGACATGCACTCCTGTTACCTGCATTAATAAGAACATCAACCAAACGACAGCTAAATCTTCCGAGTGCCTGACGAAGGAATTATTACAAGACGTGGAGTTAACTGCAGAACAGAGAAGCGCTGCAGAGAAAGTAATAGCCGAATTTGAAGACCTCTTCTCCCGTACTTCGGGTGACTTTGGCCGTACGCGCTTAACTCAACATAGGATAGATACAGGCAGCCATTCTCCCATCAAGCAACATCCTAGGCGGCTGCCGTTTGCTAAGCAAGAAGAGGTGAGCAGACTTTTAGAGGAGATGCAGCGTGATGACGTCATCGAGCCATCGACTAGTCCCTGGGCCTCGCCAATTGTTTTGGTCCGAAAGAAGGATGGTTCCACCCGGTTCTGTGTTGACTACAGACGTCTGAATGACATTACCAAGAAAGACAGCTACCCTCTTCCCAGGATAGACGACACTTTGGACACTTTATCGGGAAACGAATGGTTTTCCACTCTGGATCTGAAAAGTGGTTACTGGCAAGTGGAAATTCATCCCGACGACCGTGAAAAGACTGCGTTCACCACGGGACAAGGATTATGGCAGTTCAAAGTTATGCCTTTTGGACTCTGCAACGCACCTGCTACATTCGAGCGACTAATGGAGACAGTGTTGAGAGGACTTTCCTACGAAGCATGTCTCGTTTATTTGGACGATATCATCATCGTCGGAAGGACTTTCGAAGAGCATCTAGAGAACATTCGAAAGGTACTGCAGAAATTAAAAGAGGCAAACTTGAAACTAAGTCCATCGAAGTGCAATTTGTTTCGTCGGGAAGTACGTTACCTCGGGCACATAATATCCGCCCACGGAGTCCGAACCGATCCCGAAAAGACGTCCGCAGTCCAGAACTGGAGTCGTCCCGAGAATATCCACGACTTAAGAAGTTTTCTCGGTCTGTGTACTTACTATCGAAAATTCGTGAAGGGCTTTTCTCAAATTGCAAGACCTCTTCACAAATTGACCGAGACTGGACAGAAATTTCTATGGACTGAGGAATGTGAGGACGCATTCAACGAACTGAAGACGGCTTTAACATCTTCGCCGATCCTGTCGTATCCTCACCCTGACAAGCCATTTATCCTTGACACAGACGCAAGTAAGGAGAGTGTTGGAGCAGTTTTGTCCCAGGAGATAGATGGCCAAGAACACGTCATTGCTTACTGGAGCAAATGCCTTTCAAAGGCAGAACGTAACTATTGTGTTACGAGAAAGGAACTTCTTGCTATCATTAAAGCCGTGGAGCACTTCCATCATTACCTGTACGGCCGAAAGTTCCTGCTCCGAACGGACCATGCCTCTTTAACCTGGCTTCTTAATTTCAAGAATCCAGAGGGCCAAATAGCCAGGTGGATACAGCGATTACAAGAATATGACATCGAGATACGTCATCGGAAAGGGTCATCTCATGGAAATGCAGATGCTTTGTCGAGAAGGCCCTGCATAGACAGTTGTCGCTATTGCTCCAGGGCAGAGAAAAATTACCATCTGAAACATCCCGTTGTCCGCCAAGTTACATCATCGGCATCATCTCAAGATCCCTGGAGTGACGAAAATGTTCGGGCGGACCAATTAGCAGACAGCGACATCAAACCTATTGTAGAATTTATGGAAAAATCCAGCGCTAAGCCCAGTTGGCAGGAAATATCATCTTACAGTCCGGCAACAAAACAGTACTGGGCTTTATGGGATTCGCTTCGCCTGAGAAATGGAGTCCTGTATCGTAAATGGGAGTCGGACGACGGCAAGATGCTCCGATGGCAGTTAGTACTCCCTCGCTCGAGGACTCCGAAGGTTCTAGAAGAACTTCATAATGGCTTAACTGGGGGCCATTTTGGCGTAATGA
Source organism: Cheiracanthium punctorium (assembly GCA_038373885.1). Lineage (NCBI taxonomy): Eukaryota > Metazoa > Arthropoda > Arachnida > Araneae > Cheiracanthiidae > Cheiracanthium > Cheiracanthium punctorium. The sequence continues at coordinate 38,169 of JAWZYV010017188.1, forward strand.
AGACCCTGCAGAAAGTTCGCGAGCGCTTCTACTGGGTTAGGGCTCGAGGCGACGTCGAAAAGTGGTGTCAAGCTTGTGACGCCTGTGCCGCCCGTAAAGGCCCGAAGAAACGAAGCCGTGGAAGACTACATCGTTATAATGTAGGGGCGCCTTTTGAGAGGATTGCCCTCGACATCCTGGGACCTCTTCCGCGAACTTCGGATGGCAACAAATACATCCTAGTTGTCATTGACTACTTCTCTAAATGGCCCGAAGCGTTTCCTATTCCCGATCAAGAAGCTACGACCGTAGCAGAGGTACTGGTGCAAGAATGGATTTCCAGATATGGAACCCCTCTGCAACTTCATTCCGACCAAGGAACGAACTTTACCTCTGCAGTCTTTAAAGGACTATGCCAACTTCTCGGAATGGACAAAACCCAGACTACGCCTTTACACCCACAATCCGACGGCATGGTGGAGAGGTTCAATCGTACAATTTTGAACAACCTCTCGCTCCTGGTATCTAGGAATCAAGAGGACTGGGACAAGAAACTCCCCCTGTTCCTGCTGGCCTATAGGAGTGCCGTCCATGAGACTACCGGCTTCACACCTTCCCAGATGCTGTTCGGCAGAGATCTTCGTCTTCCCGCCGATTTAGTGTTCGGCCGCCCTCCAGATGCGCCTTCATCGCCAGAGGAGTACGTGGAAAACCTTCGGGCACGGTTTGAAGATGTACATGATTTTGCTCGGGAGCGGATCAACCTGAACACGGAAAAGATGAAGACTCGCTACGACACGAAGGCTACAGGACACGAGTTCAACGCAGGTGACAAAGTTTGGCTATGGAATCCTACTCGACGGAAAGGCCTGTCTCCCAAGCTGCAATCGCCGTGGGACGGTCCTTACACAGTCCTAAACCGGCTGAATGACGTCATCGTACGGATTCGTTAGTCACCAAACTCTAAGCCAAGAGTTGTACATTACGATCGGCTAGCCATCTACCGCGGTTGTAATTAGCTCAGACTATGGTCACTATGGCGTAATTCCTCTTTTCTTTCACCTCTCATTCCTTTCCTGTCTTTCTCTTCTCTTCCTCTTTCTTCAACTCTCTTTCTCTCACCACTTACGCCATGTTTAGTGTGCATATTTGTAATATATTGGATTTTATTAATGTGTATTTGTTATTACATTGATTACTTATTACAGTGTAATTATTTATTATGATGATTATTTATTTATTAATGTGTATTTGCTTATTGTGCTATTGATTACTTGCTTGAATTATGTTGTTAAGATCTTGTTAAGTGTTATACAGTGTAGGTACCTGTGTGACCTCCTAACTAGGGATTGTACTGCCCGGGACGTGCAGTCCTTGGGAAGGGGGCAATGTTACGAATTTTCGGGGCAACCCGCTGCTCTGGGGCTTAAAATGGTTTAAAATTCGTATTCTACGCTTCAAATAGATAAATTTTGCTTTTTGTTGCATCAAAATCGGCCAATTAGAACCGGAGATACGGAGGTTTCGCTTTCCCATATGTTTTTCTATGGGCTTCTAGAAATCTCGAGAAATATTAGTCCTAGAGCTTAGATCTCTTCACTTTTGAGGACTTATTTTTGGCCCCAAATTTGGCGATATTTCGCCAAAAGTCGCCAAGCTTGGCGACTTTTTGGTCATTTGGCGCGATTTTCCCAAAGGGGCCTGGAAGTTGTTTTTCCTGCATTAAAAACGCATAATAACCTAACATTTCTCTTCTATGACGTAACCAAAATTCACGCTTTATGTAGAACCCTCGAGAAATTGACTTTTCTGGAAACCTCTTGTACCTCCTGCGCCGGCTATTTATAGAAGAGCGCGTCGCCCCGAGAGTCAGTGCGAGCTGAACGCTCGATGTGTGAAGAGCTCTCAGTACGTGTGCTTTGTGAATTGCTATAGAAGCTGTGTTTTAGCTTGCTTTGTGAAGCTGTTCTTACAGTGCTGTGTGTAAATTCTTCATTGCTGTGTCTTAAGGGATTGTGTACTTTATCTCTTGAATATTTCCACGGAATTTTTGCCTGTGAAAGTGACTTATTTTGTGTGAGAAATACAGCATTTGTGAGAGCTTCTGTTCCAAGCGGATTGCTAAAAGCACGTTATTGCTAGATTGTGCTTGTGAATTGTGTACAGCTGATTGTACTACGAAGATCTAGAAGCAATAAAGTTTGTGTTCCATCCTGACAAGTGACTTTTTACTTGAACTTTTTACACCAACAAAACTTTAGAACGACGAACCCAAGGAGTAGAAGAGTAATTCCGCAACAATACGATAAACTAATACAAAATCTGCAGAATATCTGCCTTTTGTAATTTCAGTTTTACTATCACTAGTAGTGTTATTGTCCTTTGACTCAACCAGTTTTCGGACATAGCTGGCTGTGCGGCCATGCAGCCGGCTGTGTCAGGAAATCTCTTGAGCTCTGTGGCGCCAGATAGGCGATTCGATGGGCCGCTGCTATCTTGTTGGCAGTTAAATGGGTCGATGGAAATAGATGCACTTTTTCAGCCGTGGGCGATCTGCATGGATGGGTCTTCTACATTGAAGGGAAACTGCACTTGAAAGGGTACATGGCAAACGGTTTTCAGCAAAATGAAGCGTCAGACTTTGTATCAGAATACGGACGTTGCATCCGCCCCCACTCAGACAATCACTCCACCTCCGTAGTTATTGTAGAAACAGAAATGTTCGCCGTCTGTGTTAGATGTTAGCTCAAATTTAAAAAATGAATTTTTTAAACCTTCCCAACATTTTTATGTAATTGTATTCGTTTGGATTAATTTATGTACTCTTTTTTTAAAAAAAACTGATTGATGGCAAGTACAATTTTATAAAAAACGGCTCTTCCTTTGTAAGAGGGTGGAGTTTGACACATGCTGGAAAAAAAGAGTCTAGATTTTATTTCTTACGATCGTTTCTTCTAGATTTAGCATTACAGAAATTTTTATTATAGGTCTCTTCAACGTTTTTTATGCAACGCTGAAGTTACTTCATATGTCTTATGACTCGTTTTTATTACGACGACAAATACTGATGACTCGCGTTATTTCAACATCTGCCTCGCCATACAAGTAGAACATTATCATATAAAAAGTAATAACACGTTCATTATCTCACATTAGTTTTATTGCGATTAAAAATGTAAAACTAAATAAAATAAAATAAATGTTTTTGAAAGGAAAATTTTGCAGGTGGGTCCCTACAAACCGGGACTCATCTCTTTCTATTAGACACAGTCGGGGGCGGATACAGTTTTCTGAGTGGGAGTGCCTTGTGGGAGCTCTCGTACAGTTTCTGGGAGGGAGTGTCGCAGATTCATTTGTGTGAACTAAACTAAACGTAATATAAAAAATGAAGGATACCCTCTTAAGCAGTATCTTTTAAGGGGGGCGCTCTACCCCCTCCTATACCTTCCCCTGGATCCGCCCTTTGGACACGTTCAACATTTCGAAAGGTTTGATTGCTTTTTTTTTTTTTTTTGTAGTTTTATACGTCTCTTTATTTTGTTTACATGCTTTTGTCAGTTCTTTTCAAAGAGCAGTCATCTGATATTCGCGCGTAGAATGTCGCGTGGAATAGCTCCCCCTCTCCTCCCAAGCCAAAGAAGTGCCAGACCCGTAGTCAGTAGAGATGAGACGGGCTCAGCCCGAGCCCGAAATCCCGAGCTCGAGCGTCGGGCCCGAACCGGGCTCGGGCTCTGTAACTCACAATTGCGTTCGGGCTCGGGCGGGCTCGGGCTCGTGAAAAATTTCTATTTTATTGAACATACTCCTTGAAACAGATTTTTAAAAAGTGATTCATATGGAAAGTAAAAGTACTTATAAAAAAAATAGCGGCACGGGTGCCTAGAAGGCGTGTGAAGCTCTTTGGGTATTTCAGAACGGCGGCTTATATTGCTTAGTTAATCATGTGATCGGACATTATTTCATAAACATAGATATAAAGAATTAGAAAGTGCATTAAAAATTTGCAAGTATATTTGTCTTTAATTTGCACAAACGGCAATTAATGCAAAATTTAAAATAATTTGCAAAATTTATTGTATTCTATCAAGGAATTACTTCTTTGAATTTTATTTATCTTTAGCTGAAATTTCGGGCTCGGGCTCCGACTTAAATAATCTTGGGCGGGCTCGGATTAAAAGTGTTCGGGCTCGGGCTTCAAAAAATGAGCCCGAACTCATCTCTATCCTTTACCCCCCCCCCCCCAAGTTTCATACATTGCACGATTTTACAATGGAGCTTTTTACACGTATTTTTAGATTCTATATATAATTATTTTTTATTTAGTTTCTTCAGCAGGAAAAAAACTTTAAAAACAGGAAAATAGTTATTATTTTGAAATATTTGGAGATTACGCGTACATGTTTAGTAATTGATCCGTTGTTCTCAACTATTGCGATAGTGTTTTACACCAATCGAATTCTTTGATCTTTTTGAGGATTTACATGTAAAGCAGTAAATCCTTAAAAAGATGAGTGGACAGTTATACATAGAGAAAAAACTACAATATAGGAAACTACAAAGTATAGTGTAAATAATCTATTTTTTATTGTTAAGAATTTATAATAATTTACATTCTACTTCTATAAATGTTTGTATTTGCAATGGAAGCATACATATTGAGACTCAGTATGTGACTTTTATATGGAAGAAAGAGTGTTCTGCCGTTTAGAGTTGTTTAAGATCTTGTCTTTTTGTGCAGTGCAAGAGATTTTTCTGATTTCAATGAGACTTCGCATCTGAGAGATCGGTAGAATATGCCTTTGTACTTGAAAACTCTTCATAGATGTTTTTCCGTTCTGTAGAACAGCCGTTCTTTACGTTTCGGGAGGAATTAGACATCTTTAAGGTCGGATCAATCGGTTTTTCTGTGAGACAGTCCATAGTTTTTTTTTCCATAGGTGCTATCCTGTTATAATATTCCCAGCTTTTAAGAGTTCTTCAACGGCTTCTATGTTCAGTTGCCATGTGAACAAATCTAACTGGAAAAAACTGCAGGAATTGTCATTGGCATAACCATAGATGGCAGCTTGTGTGCTTTTAATTAGTTTTCAATATTTGCGGTTAGACAGTGGTAGAAGATTCCTGTGGAATTTGTAGACATGCGGGTGATAGAAGCTTCCGATGTGAACTGTAGCTATATGATGGAGATAAAAACTTCCTATGGAATTTATTGACATGCGGTTGATGTAGATTTTCGATGGAAACTGTTTCTATGCTGGTGATAAAGGCTATACAATTTGCTATTATGGCAAAGAGTGACTGACGCAGTCAGCCAGAAAACGCTCCAGAAGATCCCCGGGGTAAAGTACTGGCAAAGAGTGACTGACACAGTCAGCCAGAAAACGCTCCAGAAGATCCCCGGGGTAGAGTACTGGAAGAGGAGCGATGGGCACCCACCGAGGAGGCTTTGGAGGGGCAGGTGCCCGCGGAACTACACTTGGCAAAGAGTGACTGACGCAGTCAGCCAGAAAACGCTCCAAAAGATCCCAGGGGTAAAGTACTGGCAATGGAGCGACGGACACCCACCGAGGAGGCTTTGGAGGGGCAGGTGCCCCCTCCGGAGCTGTTACGTAAGAGTCCAGTCCTGAGCTAGCCACACTAAAATAATCGTCAACAGACGACATTCTGCTTAGCTCGGATAAAGTTCAGAAGTACAGTCAGAATAATTAGCAGTGAAAAACGGTGAGAGCAGTTACTTTGTTTAACAAAATCAGCGGTGTAACGATGACGTTTAAAATTGGTAGTTTCAAAGTAAGCCCAAGATTTGAAAATAATAAGACGTAGAAAATACAGGAAGTGAGTAGTTACAAACTAGCAACTTTTCACATCAAAAGTCGAAGAAATCGCAGATTTTATTCGCAAAGGATCGCTTTTCCAACTCACACTTTAAAAAGCTTCGTTAGAAATGATTCGTATTTTTGATTGTTGCAAATTTTGGGGGTTCGCAATAATATATCACAATGAAGTTTCTAACAATGGTAACACTAGTTCTCAGTTTTCTTAACAATATCAAGTTCTAAATTAAAACAATGTGTCAAGTTATTGTTTCAGTTCCATTTTTTCGTTGTACAAGCATATGAAGGGTCCACGGGAAGAACGATGAGAGTCCACTTTTCGTCAATGTTGAGGTTTCTACTGCATTCTGTTGTTCATGAGTGGCACTATTAATATCCTTAATCCATAAGGGGAAAGAACGATTAGAATACACTGAAAAAATAGCCCAAAGATACAGTTTATTGGGGAAGAACGATGAAAGTCCCGTGCGCCTTTCGATTTTTGGAGAATCAGCTGTATTGGACTCTCATCGTTCTTCACGTGGACCTTTCATATGTTTTTGAACAGCCAATTGAGCGTTAGACTGTATTTTTGATACGTGACATATTATTGTTAAGAAGTATATTTTTGAAAATATTGTACATCGCGTTCAAGTGGTACAATACTGCTCCGTTCTAACATATTCTCTTAGTTATAAATCACAGTTGATCATGATGATCTTAGTTTTCCACTTGCTTGTTTATTATTTCTTGTTTATAAATTCTAGCTTCCACTAGATGAAACAACCAAAAACGAGTAAATTGTTCTTGATCATGGATGCCATTCTGTATATCGTATTTCAGCAACGGGGATTTTCCGTTATTTCCTCACATTATTGTGGCTAGGGAAACTTTTTTAGCACTTCTTGAGTGCTGTTTCGCTGGATCACGGTTTTTGGTGTAGACTAGAGATGAGACGGGCTCAGCCTGAGCCCGAAAGCCCGAGCCCGAGCCCGGTCCCGAACCGGGGTCGGGCTCTAAAATTCACAATTGTGTTCGGGCTCGGGCTCGTAAAAAATTTCTCCCTTATTGAACATACTGCTTGAAACAGATTTTAAAAAGTGATTCATGAGAAAAATAAAAGTACATATAAAAGATAAATAAATAAATAAACAAATAAAAATAGCGGCACGGGCGCCTAGAAGGTGCGTGAAGCTCTTTTGGTATTTTAGAACGGCGGTTTATATTCCTTAGTGAGTCATGAGATCCGACATTTTTGGATAAAGGATGGATACAAAGAATTAGAAAGTGCATTGGGAGTTTGCAACTATATTTGTAATTTAATTTGCACCGACGGCAAAATTTATTGCATTCTAACAATGAAGTGATTGAATTTTTTTTTTTTTTTATCTTTAGGTGAAATTTCGGGCTCGGGCTCCGACTTAAATAATATTGCTCGGGCTCGGGCGGGCTCGGATGAAAAGTCCTCGGGCTCGGGCGGGCTCGGGCTTCAAAAAATGAGCCCGAACTCATCTCTAGTAGTCAGGCGATTTGACTAGGGAGCAGTGCCTTTTACAGTACTTTTAACGAACAAATTAAGATCCGGGCATATTTTATTTATTTATTTATCTTTTTTGCATATTTTGTCTTCTAATGTGTTAAGTTAAAGGATATTAGTCATTTAAATTGGGGGGGGGGGTGGAGACGAGGATGGGTTCAGGGAGCACGCACCCTTTCCATTTCGTTTCAAAATCTTTTAGTTTGAAACACTTTTATTCAAAAAGTTAATTCAAAGAAAGTTCAAAGAAATTTAACTTTTTTTCTCTTAAATTCCATGAGTCCTTCTCCCCCCCTCCCCTCAAAATAATATTAATAATTATAATTACTATTATTGTTATCTAATCATCCCAAATAATTGTTATCCATCAGTTAAGAAAAGTCAATCCTATTTTGTTCCCCTTACAACTGTTAGCAATGCTTTAGTTGAATAAGTAGATGCTGATGGGAGCAGATCGATGAATGAATAAAATATCTCCAATTTCTCTCAGCTTTGGGGGGCACAACGCTGATTTATTCCTAATTGTTTGTTCAAAAACATGGCCGTCACTTCCTAAGGGCAAGGAATACAATTGCCCACTAAAATTCAAATATTATAGCCTATGGGATCCAAAAAATGTGGTCATAATCGCTGGCAGATGGCTGAGTTGAACATTTTCTTTCCATAAAAACTTGGGTACCACACACCTTGCCAACATCGGACCACATCATTACTGCACCGAAATAAGTATTTATAGTGACATTTTCTAAATTTAAGTATTTTCTGGTGTTTGAAATTCATCCAAATTCTTAAACTCCCGCTGCACTTTTTTTTTTTTAAATCTCACTCAAAGGGTGAGAAATTCTCACCCATTTATTTCCGTAATGAAAACCCTGAGTACTTTTACTCAAGATGTTTACTGACGTAGCTGGCTGTGCGGCTACGCAGCCAGCTGTGTGAGGGAACTTTCGTGAGCTCCCTGTGGCGCCAGATAGGCGATTCGATGGACCGCAGTTAAATGGATCGATGGAAACAGATCCACTTTTTTTCAGCCCTGGGCGATCCACCCAGTGGGTCTTCTACAATAAAGTGAAACTGTTTGCACTTGAAAACTTTAGTGACAGACAGTTTTCAGCAAAATGAAACGTAAGAATTTGTATGAGAAGCGGATGTTGCATCCGCCCACACAGACAATCGCTCCACCTCTGCACCGTCTGTAGAAACTGAAATGCGCGCCGTCTATATTTAATATTATCTCAAATTTACTGTTTAAAAAATGGAATTTGAAACCTTTTAGACATTTTTATACACCCGTATTCGTTCGAGTTCATTTACATATTTTTAAAACTGGTTCATGGCGAGTACAATTTTATGAAAATACGCCTCTTCCTTTGTAAGAGGGTGGAGTTTCTGACACATCCCCGAAAAGAGAGACTAGATTTTGTCTTTTTAGGGTCATTTCTTCTAGATTTAGTATTACAGAATTTTTGATTTTAGGTCTCTTCAACGCTATTTATGGACCGCTTTAGTCACTTTATATATTTTAAGAATGATTTTTGTTACGACGATAAAACTTCTTTCGTGCGGTATTCTAGGTTGCGTTGTCCGTGCATCGTAGACACGTTCTGGGGCGGATATAGTTTTCTGGGTGGGAGTGTCTTGTTATAAAAATGTAGACTCCTTCGTGAATTAAACTAAACGTCCTATAAAAAATGTATGTTACTCTTAGACTGTATCGTTTTGTAGTACAGTTAAGTACTATCGCATCATAAAAAGCATATTGATGGTTTGCCACGTGACTCATCCACTAAGATTTCATAACGTAAAATGAAATCGTCTCAAATTATTTCAAATTCACCTACGGAAAAGGAAATCTGATGTTTTATTTATATTAAAAACTGCGTATTTTATAAGTTTGTGCCATCTGTCAACGGCTCTGTAAAATAAATAGTCAATTGTATTCTTTTCATTTCTTTTTTTAAAATAAAAGAAAGTTTTATTTTGTATATTATACGAACAGCATTTTTTCGCGCGATAAAAAGTAGCCCATATGTTAATCCAGGACTTTAACTGTCCTTATTCCAAATTTCATCCAAAATCCGTCGAACCGTTTCAGCGTGGAAGAGTAACAAACATACATACAAACATTGACATTTATAATATTAGTAGGATATTTCACATATTATTTAAACTATCCATAAAAGTATAGTCGAAATATATAGTCCGAAGTGATTAATGTTCCCAATTGGGAACAGACAGCGAAAATTGGAGGGTACAATTTTTTTCCCCATTTGAATGACGAATATCCTTTAACTAACGCATTAGACGGCAAAATATGCACACAAAGAACTAATTTAAAATATGTCTGTATCTGAATTCGGTCAGTAAAAGTTTAAGAGCAGCTGTCGAAAGAAAAGTGTCAGTAATAGTTTTCTTTGCAATGTACCGCTGATTTTATAAGGTGGTCTTAAGGTGGGGGAAAAAAATCTTCAAATCGGTTTACTGGGAAATTTCGGCAAAGCTGTTTAAAAATAGCTGTGTCCGATTTTGGATTTTTTGGAGGAGGGGCAAGAACATAAAGTGGCCGCCTACGCACATTTCTCAGATGCATACCGAGGAGGGCAAAGACTCCGAGGTGGGGCAAAATTTTAAAACTGCCGCCCTCGATTCTAGACACATGCATAGGCGTCACTTACTAAGGAAAAGAGATACAATAGCTCCCTAAAATTCAAGAAAAATCAGATATAAAGGGTTTCCCATTAAGAGTTATACAATTTTAAAATAAAAAAAAAAACACCTAAATTATTCAGTGGGACGCAATTTTTTATTTTTTTTAAACTTGAAAGCTCACATTAAGTATGAAAAATAATATCGTTCATGTGAGCACCACGACTTCTCTGAACATAACCGCACTCTGTCAACCCAATTTTCCATCACTCTTTCACATAAATTAGGTGTTATATCACGAATAACAGGTTCAATGTTGGTTTTCAATGGCTCAATGGGTACTGGTACTCTAGTATCGTGTCAAGAAAATTCACTTTCAAATTTGTTTAAAATACGGCGAATACTAAGTCGATTCACTGAATAATGTCGTCCATGAATTGGTCTGAAATTTCTCCCAGTATTCACACATAAACACTGAATTTGATAAAGCAATTCAATAATTTCCAAACGTCGTTCAAGCGTGTATCTTTCCAGGATTCAATAGATATAATGCATACTAAACACAAATGACACAAGAAATGTCAAAAGAGAATAGGCAGTGTTGCCATTCTGACCCTTTAAAATTGTATCATCCCTGTTAGAAAACCCTTCATAATCTATTTGAACCAAAATGTGGTCATAATCGCTGGCAGATGGCTGAGTTCAACTCTTTCTTTATGTGACCTCTTTGCTATACACACCTTGCCAACATCGGACCACATGAGTACTGTCAGAAAATAAGTATTTATAATGACATTTTCTAAATTTAAATATTTTCTGGTGTTTGAAATTCATCCGCATTCTGAACTTTTGTTATATTTTACCCGAGAAAAACATTAAGAAAAGAAACAGATCGGATGATGTATTATTAGATACATTTCGAAATTAAATTCGTAGCAACCCTGTTATAAGTCAGATTCACTCTCCTAAAACATTTAGGATCACATGAACAAACAGAAATTCAAGATTTTTTTAACTGTGCATAATGGAGTAAAATTTTGATATTGATTTTAAAGAACGACCCTTATAAACTGTGTCATTTAAGTTCGAATACTTTTACATGCATTGTATTTTATAAAGAAAGAACACATATCCCCCCCCCCACATGTCTTTATACTATAAATAAACTGCTACAAAAACGTCCGACTATCTCCCTTCTGTAATACTCGTTTTATTATGAGTTGCGTTATCATTATTACTACTAAAGTCGGGAATCGTAACTTTTTTTTTTCTTTCTAAAATTTCTCTAGCTCTGCGGCACCAGTGGGCGATTCGGTCGACCGCCATGTTATTGTGTAGTTAAATGGATCGAAACAAAGGGTGCACTTTTTCAGCGTTGGTCAGTCAATCCAGTGGGTCTTTCATTGAAGTTAAAATGCTTGCGCTTCTAAGCGTTCATGGCAGACGATTTTCGGCAAAATGAAACGTAAGAATTTGTACGGAAGCGAACGTTACATCTGCCCACACAGACAATCCCACCACCTCTGTAGTTATTGCAAAAATAGGAATGTTCACCGTCTATCTATATAAATAAAATTAGACTTTTGTCTGTACATTTCTTGGAATTCAAAAATTTTGCGATTTCTATCCGTTTCCAGCACCCTGGAATTCGATGCGACCCTCAAAAAAAAGTTTGTCTGTCTGTCATTCTGTCATTCTGTCCTTCTGTCATTCTGTCATTCTGTCATTCTGTCATTCTGTCCGTGACGCTTTTTTTGTTTAAGCATCACGTAAAAACGACTTAAGCGAATGATACGAAATTGGGTGTCGTGATAGGTGGTCACTCAACTTAAAACATAGGCGTCCAATTTTTAAAAAATCCTGATTGGATTTTGAGATTTTGCGAAAATCCTTTCAAACTGCGTAAATTTGTGTTCAAGCATCACGTAAAAACGACTGAAGCGAATGATACGAAATTGGCTGTCATGATAGGTAGTCACTCAACTTAAAACATACGCGTCGAATTTTTTAAAAATCTTGATTGGATTTTGAGATTTTGCGAAAATCCTTTCAAACTGCGTAAATTTGTGTTCAAGCATCACGTAAAAACGACTGAAGCGAATGATATAAAATTGAGTGACATGATAGGTGGTCACTCAACTTAAAACATAGGTGTCGAATTTTAAAAAAAATCTTGATTAGATTTTCAGATTTTGCGAAAATCATTTCAAACTGCGTAAATTTGTGTTCAAGCATCACGTAAAAACGACTAAAGCGAATGATATGAAATTGGGTGTCATGATAGGTGGTCACTCAACTTAGAACATAGGCGTCGAATTTTCAGAAAATCTTGATTGGATTTTGAGATTTTGCGAAAATCCTTTCAAACTGCGTAAATTTGTGTTCAAGCATCACGTAAAAACGACTGAAGCGAATGATACGAAATTGGGTGTCATGATAGGTAGTCACTCAACTTAAAACATACGCGTCGAATTTTTAAAAAATCTTGATTGGATTTTGAGATTTTGCGAAAATCCTTTCAAACTGCGTAAATTTGTGTTCAAGCATCACGTAAAAACGACTAAAGCGAATGATATGAAATTGGGTGTCATGATAGGTGGTCACTCAACTTAGAACATAGGCGTCGAATTTTCAGAAAATCTTTGTTGCATTTTGAGATTTTGCGAAAATCCTTTCAAACTGCGTACATTTGTGTTCAAGCATCACGTAAAAACGACTGAAGCGAATGATATGAAATTGGGTGTCATGATAGGTGCTCACTCAACGTAAAACATAGGCGTCGAATTAAAAAAAAATCTTGACTAGATTTTGAGATTTTGCGAAAATCATTTCAAACTGCGTAAATTTGTGTTCGCACATCACGTAATAACTGCAAAGGTGAAAAAATGATATTTGGTGAAATGATAGGTGGTCACTCACCTTAAACTATAAGCATCTAATTAAAAAAAATTGATCAGATTTCGAGATTTTGCGAAAATCGTTTAAAACTGAGTGAATCTTTGTTCTCGCATTAAGTAATAATGACTAAAGCGAATGATATGAAATTTGGTCACATGATAGATGGTTGCTCAACATAAACTATAGGAGTCCAATTTTTTAAACATTTTTATTAGATTTTGAGATTTTGTGAAAATTCTCTCAAAATACGTTCAATGATGATTTCTTCAAACTTCACGTAATAACGACTAATACGAATGACACGAAATTTAGTGATATGATAGGTAGTTGCTAATCTTAATTTATAGGCGTTGAATTTTAAAAATATTTTTATTACATTTTGAGATTTTGCGAAAATCGTTTTAAAATGCTGAAAATTGTTCCAGCATCACGAAATAAAGACTGCAGGGAATGAAACGAATTTGGGTGACATGATAGGTTGTGACTCAACTTAAATTCTAGGCTTCCAATTTTTCAAAATGTTGATTAAATTTTGAGATTTTTCGAAAATTATTTCAGTATGTGTAAATATTCATTCGCGCATCCCATAATTACGTTTAAAGCGAATCAAATGGTATTACTTAGTTACTCTCTAACCTGTAATATTTTAACAATACATAAAAATTATAACTTTACTTTGGCAACATACTACATTCATTCTGTGTACTCCTACAATGCTGACGAAAGTTCTTGCTTTTTGGAAATTTGCATTCACTAACCCGTCGAGAACGGGTACTTCAGCTAGTATTAAATATTAGCTCAAATTTACTATTAAAGGAACGCATTTTGAACCGTTTTAACATCTGTATGTAATTGTAGTCATTCGAGTTAATTTATATATTTTTAAAGCTGATTCAAGTACAATTTTATGAAAGGCGGTTTGTTCCTCTGAAAGAGGGTGGAGTTTCTGGACACATCCCCGACACAAGAGACGAAAGATTTTGTTTTCTTACGATCGTTTCTTCTATATTGAGTATTACAGAAATTTTGATTTTAGGTCTCTTCATCGCCATTTATGGACCGCTTTAGTTACTTTATATATCTTAAGAATGATTTTTGTTGGGATAATAAAACTTATTTCGCGTGGTATTCTAGGTTGCCTTGTCCATGCAAGGTAGACACTTTCTGGGGCGGATACAGTTTTCTGGGTGGGAGTGTCTAGTTGGAAAAACGTAGACTCCTTCGTGAACTAAACTAAACGTATTCTAAAAAATGTATGCTACCCTTAGACAGACCCATGGCTAAGACTTTTCTTAGGGGAGGGAGATGTCGATCCATTGCCAAGTCAAATATCGGTTTCAATCGACTTCTTTATTTTTTTATCAACTATATTACTAACTTTTTACTTTTGCCAACTGGGTTTGCGAAATTTTGCCAAGTGCACCACAAACAGAAAGTGTCTTACAGTTTTTGTTAAAAATTTTTAACTTATTTTGCCAACTAGGTATCTAATTTTGCCGAGTGTAATAGAATTTTGCGAGTTTTAGGAAGGAGACTCCCTCCCCTACCCCCCTTTAGGAAGGGCCCTGCGTTAGAAGCGCCGAGCCTTGGGCACGTTCAAGATTTCGAAAGGTTTAACTGCTTTTTTTTATAGATCGCTTGTTCTGTTTAGCCATTTTTGTCAGGCGTTGTCAAAGAGCAGTCCTTTGCCATTCGCACGTACAATGACGCATGGAACAACTCTGGAAGTGCCAGACCAGTAGCCAAGTGATTCGACTAGGTCGCAGCGAGTCTTAAAAATTGATTTCTTCTCTCCCCCCCCCCCCTCTACATGTCCTTTAGGCGTTACGTAAGCAAGTTTTCGGGACACAGTAGCGAATCCAGAAATTTTTTGGGGGAGGGGCTAAAACTTGGGAAAAAAAAAACTTATTTCGCCCAAACAAATTGTACAATAAAGCAAAATTTTATGCGGGTAAACACGATACAATTATGCGGGTAAACACGATATATATATATATTGAATTATTATCAATCATTTTTTATATCTGAATAAAAATAACTCACAATATGTCTTTCTTTTCTGTTTAAGTAAAATAATCACTCTGAAGTGCCTCAAACTGGTTAATGTAGAAGAGAAAAATTTCAAAATATATAAGCCTTGTACCTCTCTATATTCAATAGTTATATATTTTAAATCAATCCTTTAATAATTTATTTAAACAGAAGTCCTGGAGTCTTACAATAATGTCTTTTTTTTTCAATAATTCTTAAAAAGAAATTTTTCATCCAACTTATTTTTAATATACACTGCTCAAAACAATTAAAGGATACTGTGGTTTTCGGTGGATCTTGTCGATGGGAAACTTTTTAGCTGATGGATACATGGTCGGCAGACGTAGTAGGTTATATGAGAATAAATTACACATGTTTGGCAGAAAAAACACAATTTGTGCATATGAGAAAAAAAGAATAAGAAAAGGTGTTTTCTTCAAAGGAAATCATTTTCAGTAAGGAGTATGGTTTCCACGGATGGCCAGCAACGTTGAACACCTTGGAGGCATGGAGTCAATGAGGCTATTCATCACGAGTTGGAGTATTCTGTCCCACTCTTCCAGAAGAGCTCTTTCCAGTTCTTGGAGAGTTTGTGGGGTGGTTGGTGGCCAGCAACTCGTCTTCCTAGAGCGTCCCAAACGTGCTCTATTGGATTCATGTCTGGAGAACACGCTGGCCATTCCTTTCGTACGATTCCTTCCTCGAAAAGGAAATCCTCCGCCAGGTTGGACCGATGGAATCCTCCACCGATGTGGCCTGCAGTTATCGTCCATTAAAATGAAGTCATCTCCGATTGCTGCAGCGTAATTGACTACAATATGTCTAAGGATCTCATCCCTATATCGGCGACCAGTCAGAGGTCCATCTCGAATGATGTAGAGGTTTGTGCGCCCGTCAATGGAGATATACACCAACACTCCCCCGCCGCCAAAGCTAACACTTTCGTGCACGAACGCAGTATTGCAGTATTCCTACTGCCACGGTCCCTCCAGATGAAAATACGCCTATTATCAGGACGAACTGAAAAACGGGACTCGTCAGAAAAAAAGAACATTGTTCCATTCATTTCTCCTCCAGTTCACATGCTCTGTTGCCCAGTCCCTGCGGTCGAGACGATGCCTTGATGTTAGTCTAACACATACCATCGGTCGGCGAGCATACAGACCTACACCATGGAACCGGTTTCGGACAGTCTGAGTTGAAACCGTGGTGCCAGTAACCGAGCGAAGGTGTTGTTGGAGAAGAGTAGCGTTCATATTCCGGTGTCTCCGAGACGTTAACACTAAATAACGATCTTCATTGGGCGTTGTTGCCCGTCTACGACCTTGCCCTGGTCTTCGGCCTGCACTTCCAGTCGCCAAAACCCGGTTCCAGATCCTGGAAATAACACTTTGTGACGATCCAATGACTTGTGCTACTTCGGCTTGAGTTTGGCCCCCTTCTAACCTATTGACAACTCTCCAAGCTTCTGAATCGGTTAAATGACTTCGCTGAGACATCGTACTCATCAAAACAAAGCAGTCACTGAATGCCGATCATCCTTGTCTTCATTGTCTTTTATTCAGTTGAAAGTCCAATTTCATTCGCTGCCGCTGAAGCGACGTTTTTGACGTCGAACTCAAAATTAGTATACTCCACATCAGAAAAATTTGCATTTGTGATTCTCTTCTTCCATTTTCGGCAAAAAAAAATCCGCTTATATCTTTATTTTATATAAAACTTACAATATCCTTTAATTGTTTTGAGCAGTGTAGTTTAAGCCTGAAATATCAATAATTACTTCATCCTTAAAAGGATAGTCACCAAAAGACACAACTTACCAGTTATTTGCACAAATTTTATGGTCCTCAAACTGTAAATATTTGAGTTTTCTATATCTATTAGTCTTCAGTGACTGAATCAGCTTGAAAATTACACTAGTTCCATAATCATGGAGAAAAAATAAATAAGGAAAGAGAAAATGACTTTCATTCACCATTTAAAGCATTAGAACTTTAACAAAAATCAACACGATATCTGTATACTTTTATTTGAAAAAACAAAATGCGTTTTACATCCATTCATTGCAGCACATCTAAGTATTACATTTCTTGAATTACTATGAGAACCATGGTAAAAAATTAGAAAAATTCTTTATAGAAAAGAATTTAAGTAGTTAAAGTAATAAATATTCATAAAGATCTTCTAATAAAAAAAATCACACTGGTTCCAAGCTAAAAATGAATTTAAAAAAGAAATAAATGCACTACAACTAAATTTAAAACTATATTATAAACTATATATTGTAATCGATTAAAAACACTCAAAATTATCTTTTTTAAAATACAAGATATGATTTTCTATCAACTGATATTATATTTTGGTAAAATTAATTTGTATATATCGCATATAAAAATTCTCTTTAACAAACAAATATTTAAAAATTTATTTGTTGAACAATAATGCTAAATTTCCGAGACAAGATATAATCAGTGTTAGCTATCAAGCATATTTGATTTCTTCTGGATATTTTACGTTGACAACATAAAAACATTTAAACATGTTATCAAAAGTCTTTAAAGGACATTGGCCAATTTCAACTACGTTTTTGTCCAAAACTAAGAGTGGCGTATTGACATCGCCCTAAATCACGTGACAGGAATGCAGCTGTCAGAGTGAACTTTCTGTTATAATCATGGGAGTAATCCAATTAACGTCATAGACACCAAAAAATTGCCATTATTATCTCTCATCAACGGTTTTGATTTATGAAATATTAAAGATAACTTATTTAGATTTAGATTGACGAAACACAGCTTGGAGCTCTTCAATCGATTTTGTTTTATGTTTATTAAGACTTTTTATTTATTTTTTTTCCCCCCGCCGACAGTAATTTATGATCACAAATTATTTTGCACTTCTCTTTAAGAATCAGCTGTTTGAGCTCAAATTTTATTTTTTGTTACATTGTCTTTTCATTGATGTTTAAATAATATCATCACTCTTTAAAAATTAAGTTAAAACACTTAAGGCAAAAATTGTTATTGTTACATCTTGGTTCAATGGTCAAATAACATAGCAGAATTAGTTTTGGCCGTTTCATATATATTTCTGGAGTTTATAAAGCATAGCACATAAAAAATATGTGCATTTATTGAAAATTGTATGTTTGTGAGTGTGTGTGTGGTGGGGGGGGGGACCCCATAGAATTCATTATGTAATGTTTTAAAATTCTACATTTATAAAGTATATTAGTGAAATTAGTGACTAGTATGCGTAAAATATTTTTGAAATGTTGATGCTACCAATTTTAGGACTTAAGGAACCTAAAAATTAAATTTTATCCTAAATCAATCTCCATGTGAAAGGATTGTGTAAAAAAAAGACTGAAAGTAGAGATCCTTCATTGCATATTCTCAACATAAACTCAACCATTTGACGTCAAATTTCTGTTGTATTTAATTTAAACTTATGCAAATTGCATCACTCCTCATTTTTAACACTTTTAACAAGGTTGAAAAGTGTTTATGATTTCGGTTTGTCTGTCCGTCCGTCCGTGCTCTAACTTATGTAAATATGCATCGATTTCTACGAAATTTAAATATGTTATTGTTGTCTACCGTACCATGTACCCTATTGAAAATGGTATATGTAGCATTTATAGTTTTTTTACAGTAGCACTCAAAATAATCCAAGTAATTGCGGTTTTCTTTAAAGCGTATTGTCCTACTGTACAGTTACGCTGATCCCTGACTTCGAGATCAAATTTTTTCCGCCATTACTGCAAAAAGATTAGAAAGTTAACACAAAAAGCCTAATAACTTCTTCACCGTTTGTACGATACGCTTGAAATTTCTCATAATTATGGATAAAAATATAGAAAACAATCTGCGCTACTTTAAAAAATTTAAAATCCACCTGTTCCCTCACTTTTAAGCAATTTTTCCCTTTTTTCAGAACCATTTTATTTCCGAGAGTCAAAAAAGTGAGTCATTTGTGTGACAAAGTTACCTATTTCAAATGAATATGACGTCATACAATTGGGATTCAAATTCTTTCAAAATAGTTTTTCCAGATTACGCTGTTCATTAAACTTTTTTTTTGACAAATAAATCGTCTGCATGGTTATGAGAATAGCTGTGTACACAACACGAAATCTTTTGATTCCCATGTTTACAAATTCGATTTGGAAATAATTTCGATATAATAAAAATTAAATATGAAATTATTTATTTTAGGTTGACGAAGATTAAATATATTGAGTGTAGACATACTTACGTCAAATGTTTTTTCTAGCACCTGTTGTAATTATCTTCACAACGGGCTTTGACTTCTAGTTTTAGAGATATTCTGCTGTTTGAAATGAAACAAAATTGATCTATGTTATTAAGGATTACAAGATGAAGCTTTCCATCGAACATAATGTCTGTATAGTTAATAGTTTTTCTACAGAAGCACTCAAAATAATTTCAATACAATGCGGTCAGTGGCAGTTTAGAGACAAGCACCTATTTAAAGCATATAATACTATCCTACGATATGATTAGCTAAAAATTTGACGATGATTAAGTGCCTTCCTCAAAAGTTGCACCAAAAGTCGCCAATATTGGCGACTTTTTCGATAAATTGCCAAATAGGATGCGAAAAATTGCTTTGATAAATTAATTGAACTTGGCGATATTTTCACTATTCGGCGATAAATTGAGAGAGGTACTTACGTATTATCCCGGCGGTCATTAATGCCAAACTATTTTTTCCTCAAATTTGCTGGCAAACTGTCGCCAATAATATTCCAAACCATAAATAATTTCATGTGTCCGGCATTTATCTTGGATTGCTCGTCTTGGCGGACCGCCGGGATAATACGTAAGTACCTCGAAAAATATATAATCTGATTATATTAAGCTACTAGTCGCCTCCGGTGACCAGTTGGCTCGCCATCTTAATAAATCTTATTCGGAGAGAATCCTGTTTCTCATTGGCTTCCTTGGCACTAAAATCTCAGTGACACTTGGCACTGAAATCATTTGAGAGACACTAATACATTTCTAGCAAAGACAATAAGTATAAAATTTTTATATTCTTCAGTCAAACGTGGGAAAAAAAATTAAAGATTTTTTACAGGGTATCATGAAATTGCATTTATAGTGATAATACAACATTATCTTAACTCCAAAATCTCTCCAGTTTTAAGGAAAATAATCGCCAAATTTGTCGCAAAAACATTTTTGTGTTGGAAAGTGTTTTATAATCTGTGCGTTTGACATGATTTATCTTTCTTGTTCTTTTTTATGCTTGTTTGTTTAATATTTTGCAATTGTAAAAAGTGTTTCAGACAAGTGAGTAAAGTGATCATGAAGTGAACCATTAAGAAATGTTTTGGATATTTTTCAACAGGTTATTGTGTATAATTATGGTATTTACGGAATAATGTTGAAAATCAACAGAATTCTGTTTGACTTATGGATAGAATTTTGTCACCTATGAAGGACCATTATTTAATTCAAAGGCTAAAATCACAAATGAATATACATCACTCCAATGTATGGGATGAGCCGCCCAGTTGGTGTAGTGGCTTAAGAACCATTTGATATAACACCTTGGGTTCGGGTTCGAATCCTGGCTTGGGCATGGGCATTAACTTATCTGTCCCTTCATAGGGGGTCATGCTGGTCGCTGATCGAGTGCTTCCATAATAAAATGGCCAGTATTTCGGGCCTTAGTAGAGGCGAAATTGCTTGATGAGCAAGTCCCCACCCATTGGGGGAGAAAAACAATGTATGTGATGGAAAGGTCAAGTAGCATATTCATTGATTTTATGTAATTTTCTCATTATCTGAAATGAACCTAGATTCTCCATAAATATTCAATCCAATATGTATATATTCATTACCCCCCCCTCCCTTTTGCTAGGCATTTCATCTTTATCATCCTGTCTTACAGAAGTACTAACTCTGCCTTTTTTTTTAATTAAAAGGAATTACTTTACCAAGAGTAGGAATTTTAAAAATTACGATGTAAATTCAATCTGTTTTCCCTATTAACTATTGAAACTCATTGTTTAAATTGCCTTGTAAAAACTCTTTATTTAATGTAGTTAACTTATTCTACAAACTAAGTAATTTTATTAATATGGAGTACTATCCATTCCAGTTTTATATTAATATTATTATTCAAGACTTTTGAATATTATGGAAGGCATCCAGTATTTGGTTTCAAATAAACCTGAGTAAGAAGCTTGCAAGCAAAGCATGGAAAGTAGAACTTCGAGTGGAATCACTTTGGACCTTAAAATGTTTGCCTAAATATCAAAATTTATTGTTATGGAGCAGTGGCTCTAAAGGGAGGGGAATTCTTTCCTAACATCTCTTCTGGAATAATGTGCCAATGGGCATAGTAAATCTTATTGACTCTAGAGTGTTTCCTTCACATGCAATGGAAACTTATTTCTTTTGATTTTCATGCACACAAAAATGTGAAAGAAAGTGGCTATAATTCGTGGTTAGAATGACATGGAATTTGAATTTAAAAGAAAGAAATTCACACACACATGCACAAAATAATAATAAAAAAGAAGAAAATAAGAAACACTTTCAAATTTTAAATACGCACCAAAGTGCTATATATTAAAAGCGTATCATGGTTTATGCGTCGTCCCTATTTTTCTTCCTTATTCCATTAACTTGGAGAGTGTATCATTATTCATGACTGTGCCGTATTTTTCTTCCTTGTTTCATAAAACCCATCTATGGAATCGATATCTATCTTAAAATCGCCTATTTAAACTATTTTACAATCGTTGCCAAGTATATTACAACTATACTTCACCGTCTTAAATATTGTTTCGAATGTCCATCAGAATCCATGAGTGTGCCGTGTTTCTTTTTCTGGGTGGATTCTACTTTAACGCCCCGACTCTCGCCAAGGTGGCGATCATTAAACATATGGAGGTACTACCAAGATTTTTTATATTTATGTGGCAATCGTAATTTAGAATTAAAATGGCGATTTAGCACAACAGTAAGTAAAGCATTCCGTTACATTTTTATTTATTTTGGGTTGCCAATGAATGTAGTTTTAATAATTAAGTGTCTTCAAATTCCTTAACAGGTGCGTTTATTGCTCATTTGTTCACTTAAGTTTTCATATACTTCTTTTGGGAGCGTTGAAACTTGTCTATATGTCCTAGGGACCCATGACTGCAAAGCTCGCCAAAGTGCGAGATTTTTTAGGTTTCCGAGAGCGGGGGCGTTCAAATAGGAATCAACTCTTACTTGTACCCTAAAACACATCTTTGGAATCGAAATCTATCTTAAAATCAACTACTGAAACTGTTTTAAAATCTTCTGAAGGCATATTCCAACTATATCCCGTAGACATTTTAAATATTGTTTGGAATGGGCATCGTAATCCATGAGTGTACCGTGTTTTCCTTCCTTGTTCCATAAAACACTTCTTCGGAATAGAAATCTATATTGAAATCGCCTACCAAAGCTGTTTAACTATTTTCGCCAGGCATAATCAAACCATACTTCACCTTTATAAATACCATTTGGGAAAGTGTATCATAATCTATGAGTGTACCGTATTTGTCTTCTCTGTTCTGTAAAACACTTCTTCGGAATTAAAATCTATATTAAAATCGCCTAATAAAACTATTTTACAATATTCGCCAGGCGTTTTCTAACTATACTCGAAATATATTTATAATAAATTGTCACGTTTTGGCGCCAAATGTAGCGATCCATTATTAAAAATTGCAAACCTTGTGCTACTTTCAACAGTTTATTAACGCCCCGCCCCTCTCCACATTATCTGGCAAACACATTTGAAAAGTGACTCGACTCGAACATTGTACCAAAATCGTGTCTACACAAAAAGCAAGGTTGAAATTAATAGCACTCTGGTGCTAATGATAATAATAAAGATATTTAAGAAATGTATTCTGAACTGCTATGCTTTTAGAGTTTTAAAAACTTTTCTGCTGTCTCTGTTTATTTTCATTATGTGATGTAGGCTTTCACATCATTTAAATGATTCTATTTTTTGTTTTTGTAGGTAAAGAAAGTACAGTATTGAAAAATTCAGTACTAGTAAGATTTCTCCCTTTGGACCAAACTTAAACTAATTCTGTTTCAAGGGGGAAGTCTTATTGGTCATATGAAGAAAGCCACATTTTGGGAGGAAAAGAAAAACTGCAGAAATTTGTGAATGCTAAAGGCTGGTAATATTAAATTTATTTATATAATCCCATTATTTTAGAATTTTATACATTCATGTTTTTCAAAAGTTATGTGCATATAATTATTTTAGTCATTTTTTATTTTTGTATTTCCATCTCACCTTTTTTATTTTGATGCAAACATGTTTTTTTAATAAAAAAATTTTAAATTTCTAAAAGCTTAGAAGCTAACTGAAAGTTGCTGTATATCAGTTTTTTTCTTACATTTTTCTTTTGATTGAATTTTTAGTTAGTTAGTTAATGCCATAATGTAAAAGAACCCTCAGTTGTTGTCCTGCCAAAAAGCTATTAGTCTTGTACATACAAAATCCATTCATGTTGTGTGACGGTGACCTATAATATACATACCCAATTTAAACTTCTTCAAATGCACCCCTTAGACACTAGCTCACTTCAAGCAATTTACGTCTATGGGCCGTAATGTATAAGAATTATTTTTGCAATCCCGTGAATAGATTATCAATTCTGCACTCGCCAAAATCTACGCAGATCATGCGTCCGTGACCTTTTATTTACCTGCCCAATTTGTGCTCAATCGAATGCACTGTTTAGATGCTACGAATTTCTTCGATTGGCCATAAAGTAAAAGAAATCTTTTTCATATTCCTGTAAAAAACAAACAATAAGTTCTGTACGTACCAAAATCGATACCGGTCTTGCGACGGTGGTCTTTAACATGTATACCAAATTTGAGCTCAATCAAATGCACTCTTTTGGAGCTATCGTGTTCACTTACACACACATACATCTTATATCGTAAAAATAGCATAAATGAATTCAGAAGACCTCAAAATGTGTCAATGCACTAAAATCTCAAAGTCTTTTTTTTTTATGGTGACAATACTTTCCTTACATGGTACATGTTCGGAAAGTAATAACTGTACTATATGCTCTGTTATAGGACGCAAGAAGTTTTTAATTTATCATTTTATTCATTCCTTCTTAAATGAAGCTAAATGACATTTTATATCTTAACTACAAACTCATGGCAAAAATGCTATTATTTTGGCAACTAATGTCTTTGAGGCTACTCATGATACTGTTTTTACCTCCTGGCATGGGTGGACACCCTGCTGTAAGTTAATATTCTCGCATTTGAAAAATAAAAATTTTATATTGTCTTAGTTTTTGTCAAAATCTACTCATACAGGATTATTCAAAATTCATCATCAATATTTGATAGGGAGGTAGGGAATAGGAAAAGAAGACTATTCGCATAGGAAAGCATGGGCACAAATGAACGTATGGCAGTGTAGGGGGTACTTTGTGTCCATCGTTGTGGCACGGCACTGAAATTTAGATGCATGAACATGGTACAATGTGTATCTAAAAGTTCATTCCAAGTATACCAGTTCATGTTGCTTCTCGTCACACTCGTCATGTTGCTTTCCCACAACTGACTGCACGCATTAAACAAATTTGCACATGTTCAGAAATCCTCTGTTAAATAATTACTTTACTTGACAATTTTATTTGTTTGAGAAATGGAATAAAAAATTCATTTTAACTGAGATATTGTACAGTATATGTATGGTTGTTTTGGGCACAAAGCACCCCTATACCGCCATGTGTTCATTTGTACCCCTTTCCTATGTGAAATAGTGTTCTTTTCTTATTCCTTACCTCCCTTCCAAATATGGATGATGAAATTTGAATCACCCTGTTTTTATTAAAGTATACTAAAATATTTTCATTTAGTGTACTGTTAATATTAAATAAATATATTAAAATTACAATAAGTCAGGTATGCAAATAATGAGTGACATGGTGCGACCAAAAAATTGATGAATGCGACTAAAAATTACATTAATTTTTGCAATTTTGAAGGATAAGAAAAGTTTGGTGCCACCCAATTTTTGTCAGTGTGACAAAATATTTGCATCCTATTTGCTTCCTTGCAGTAAGCAATTCTTGGAATAAAAAATTTTAAGTAAACATATTTTATGTGTATACAAATTATAGCTGATACTACACATTAATGAGTCTGATTTCTAGTTTTAAGACTGAAATACCGGGTGACCAAAGAATCCGTAAAAACTTTTAAAAATCATTAAAAAAGAACAAATAACTCTGAAATTATCAGGTTGCGCCGAAAGTTTTCCACCAAACCTGCTTGAATCAATTCATGCGGCGGTGCCTAGCGATTGAACTTGCACGTCAAGTTTATGGGATGCATAGCACGACTAATGGGCATGACACAAACGTTTAACTCCTTAGCTTGCTCTCGAGTGGTTGAATACTGATCTTCTACAAGTTCTCGCAGTCAACCCTCCCTCATCGACATCAGTAGGCTGGCCAGAGCGTTCTACTTCTTGGATGTCACAGTCCTTGCATTTGAATTTTCACACTGTCATATGATTCAACAGTAGTAACTGAAACTGTACCTTTAACTCATTGATATTCTGTAACTGTCATTTTGCAAGAGAACTGGAAGTAAATGATGGTTCTAATTTGGTAGTGTGATAGTTTCATGTCAGACACTTTGTACTTACGGTATTTTTTTACCTTTCACAATACAGAGTTCTAAAGCATGTTTCTTTCTTTCAAGAGTCCAAATATAGTTTGACAAAATATGAGCAAACACGCAAACGTGAACTGTTTGCGTAGACCCTATTTGCGGTGTCGGGAAACTTTCATTACAACCTAATAGAAACAACAATTTTTTAACAATTAGAAAATTGCAGTTTACACAAATAAGTTTTGGGGATGATGGGATTTTTTTTAATGACAAGAAAGTTTGTATCAGGTTGTAACGAAAGTTTTCCGCCAGATTTGCTTGAGTCAGCTCACGCGGTACCCAGCTATTGACCTTATATGTCAAGTTTATGCGATGCTTAGCGCGACTAATGGACATGGCACTAAAGTCTAACTCTTTTAGCTAGCTCCCGAGTGGATGAATATTTTATCTTCTTCCACAGATTGTCGTAGGTGGGCCTCATCAGCATCACTAGGCCGGTCAGAGCGCTCTGCTTCTTTAATGTCTTAGCCCTCGTTTTTGAACTTCGGTACCAAATCTTCATAGTGTCATATGATACAACAGTAGCACCTTAAGCTGAATACATGATTTGGTGTCATTCTGTAGCTGACTTTTTGCAACAGAACTGAGAGTAAATGATGGTTCAATCTGGTAGCGTGATAGTTCCATTTCAGACAACCTATACTTAATGATAACGATATTCTTTTACAGATTTCACAACACAGTGCTCAAAAACAAGTCTTTTTCTTT
>JAWZYV010017189.1:0-32654 GCA_038373885.1 Cheiracanthium punctorium
TGTTGGCGTTTTTAACCGTTCGTGTTTTTTCCGCACACCCTAGCTCTTACATACTTATATCCTAAAATCGTTTTTTAATAATACGGCATGTAAGAATTTTATAAATAATGGAATTTCATTCTTAACTATGAGTCATAAATATCTATTTATTAGTTAGTAACAAAATATTGTTTTTTATTCCACTATTTTTTTTTTCTTTTAAAATTTTATTGCCTTCTGCCCAATTTTTTTCTTGTAAGTAATGTACAGCTGCGGGAAAAAAAAAAAAAAAAAAACGCCCACTTGTAATTTATTCGGCCATCATTCGTCCTACAGACTTGCTATATAAGGAAAACTGACTTTTAAGGTAAAACATAATAAATTAAATGAATTAAACAGATATCATTATAAAAAATATTTAAAGATCAATTTTAAGAAACACTATTAATAACATTAGTACAGATCGATAAGCAGTAGTTCTGTAACAAGCACTAATTCTGAACTGAAAGAAATCACTGAAAATTCTCCGGACTTAGTGTTTTCAATATCAGAGGTTTTTTCCATAATTATTGCTCCATACTATAATCACCTTGAGCAAGCAAACGTATACACATATATGAGTTGCAGTAGTCGTAATAACCACCCCCGATGAAAAAATTTTTGGTTATGCCACTGAGCTCCTACATGAGTACTTTAAAGGGGGGGGGGGCGTGTGGCTCGTACTGTCCTAGGAAAGGCTTATTTGATAATGGTATTTCAGACACTTCAGTACTAAAAGACAAAAAGTTTCAGTATATTTTTAAAATGTTTATGATGCCTTGTCATTGTTGGAAGGGGGGGGGGGTTCATGATACCTATGTTTAAGTTACGATCTTTGGATATTTGAGCCCCCCACCGAAAGAAAATTATGGCTACGGGCCTGCTCAAAATTAAAAATTTAATCTTATTAAGTGCCGAAACATCGCCAAAATATTAGAAAAAAAAATAAAACTTAAATTATGTGAACACAAAACAACACTGGCGGAAAAATCGTGATTTCTATAAAGCGGTACAGACAATAGTTGAAAAAAGCCAGAAAAGTGAGGAAAGTAAATCCACTGAAGGGGATAAATTGGAAACAGACAGATCAATAAGCAGAAGTTCTGTAACAAGCAGTAATTGAGAACTGCAAGAAATCACTGAAAATTCTCCGGACTTAAAAAGTGTTTTCAATATCAGAGGTTTTTTTCCATAATTACTGCTCCATACTATAGTCACCTTGAGCAAGCAACCAATGTGATTAGGTGGGCTAAACCTAATAATGATAATAAGCAGCAATCCAATTTTACAAGTTGAAAATATAGATTTCTCTTCCAACTGGAAAGAAATATTTTTCGTGACTCTGAAATTGCTCAAAGGAGAAAAAAATTTTGCTTCCACGTGTGTTAAAATCGGAGCCATTTTGCATACATTCCTCCAAGTTTATGACCTTACTAGTTTTTATTCTGTGCGAAAAATGTCACTTTTCTGTTTTTCAGCAACCGTCAGACATCTATATGAATTTTATAAATAATGGAATTTCATTCTTAACTATGAGTCATAAATATCTTATATTATAAATATATTAATTAGTAACAAAATATTGTTTTTTATTCCACTATTTTTTTTTCTTTTAAAATTTTATTGCCTTCTGCCCAATTTTTTTCTCGTAAGTTATGTACAGCTGCGGGAAAAAAAAAAAAAAACGCCCACTTGTAATTTATTCGGCCATCATTCGTCGTACAGACTTGTTATATAAGGAAAACTGACTTTTAAGGTAAAACATAATAAATAAAATGAATTAAACAGATATCATTATTATAAAATATTTAAAGATCAATTTTAAGAAACACTATTAATAACATTAGTACAGATCGATAAGCAGTAGTTCTGTAACACTTTCCCTGTCAAAGCACGGCACTTATCTCAGATTAGCTGCATTTTCAATGAATTTTGTGGACGTTGAATTCACTGTGTTCCGAAATCCATAGGGAAAGGTGGCCTACGGTTTGAAGCCGAGACTCCCGAAAGCCGGGAATATCCGGGAGTTTTCACGTGTACAGCGGGTGGACTCGGAGTAGGATGTGCCATTTTAACCAGAGCAGCATGCAACTTTCATCGAACATGGTATATCCCCGATTTGCTTCATAGCTACGAAGTCTCCAGAATTACAGGACACACTTGTAGGTATCATATCTCGGTGACTCACACCGAGAATAATACCGTAACGAGACTTTCAGTGACAGATCACACGTATACGGACACTGGTATAAAAGATCTCCATTCTAGGGGCTTATGATCAGCCCCAATTGCATATCACCGACTCGCTGATTCAAAGGGTAGGAAAATCCTCTGAGGCCTATCTTTCCCCTGCAAGTGCACGAAACTTCCCAAAAGCGGGAGAGATTGGGGCGACACAATCAAACTCCTCCATTTCCACAGACTTCATCTTTGACCCCAATCTTTCCACCTGTGATTTTTTTGAAGACACCCTTAGATGTATTAATTCTCCTGATGCTCTAGAGAATCTCCCAGCTTCAAAGGACAGAGCGTTACCTCTAGAGCGGAACTTACATTTGTTTCACATAAAAAACGGACAATTAACATCTACAATGCTTTTTTCTGCGGCAGTTAGACTGCAACTGCATTTCACAAATTACAAAATCAAGCTGCAGACGATCACAGTCTGTCCATCCTTTAGTGATGGGCCGATTCAAATTACAGGCTGTTACCGTTGTGGACTTTTGGCACCAATGAACATTATTGCTAAATCCACGTGTGAACCAGGAATAGTGGACATTCATTTCCAGCAATTAACTGTATATACCAAAGCTGTTCATTTAAATTTAGATTCGACTGACTTATTGATTAAATTTTTAGCAGATAAGCAATGTTATGATGAAAAACTGTGCTTAAAGTCCAAAACGTTAATACAATGTAAACCTGTTCAATTTTGTTTGGATGAGCCTTCGGTAGACTTGCTAAATTTAAATTTAAATTACACAAAATATGCTACGTCTACTACTCCATATTCATGACCTGATTGGCTTAAGATGCCTACTTTAGCATCTCCTGTATATTATTTAAAATTAATGGGGTCATCACTATTTATTGCTTGTCTGCTAATTACACTCATCTCATCAGCAGTCACGTGTTGTTGTAGATCCAGATAACACTGTAATTTCATTTAACTTTGTTTATTATACGTACGAAGTAAAAATATCCGTTATCATGTAGGTCAAAATCGAAAGTTATGGTTCAATCTTTTTTTTTTCTTTTCGCTTTTCTCTCCTTTCTGGAATTTTTTTTATCATTTATTGTAAGTTTTCAGTTTATTATTATCATTACTATTATTATTTTTTCTTCGTTGGTACGCACTAATAGTGTGTTTTTGCAACAAATGAGGGGAAAAGTATGCTGAAGGGGAAATTTTGAGCGGGAATATAGCGACTGCCCGAAGCGTATATTGCATCATTGCATCACGCGCCACATTCTACATTACGTGCCTCGTGGTTCTTTCAGCAAGTTCACGTTGTGGAAGAAAATGGACTCTCTAAACAGGTAAGTGTTATTTATATTATTTTTTTCCTGTATGTAATATTGGTATTGTAATGTACAATGAATGGGAACGATAATTGCACTCCTCGTAAAAAGCGACGACTCGTTAAATCGAGAATAAAATCGCGTGTGAAAGATATTAAAATATCTGCGAAAGCAGCAGATATTTCTCAATTGAATTCAAAATGCCGTTCTCAAAATATTCAAAATTCATTCGCCCATAAAACTTTATCTGAAAATTTCCTTCCTTCCAAAAATTCATCCAAGCCTACGGTTTCAGAGTCTTCTGATGAAGTGTCATTCTGTAGTGAACAATTTTCTCCTACAGCAGTTTCAGAGTCTTCCGATGAAGTCTCATGCTTCATCGGAAGTGTCCATGCAAGTAATTGTACTAATGATTTTGCTTCTTCGCTTTCAGAACCTGTTAATTCTGATGAAAATCTTTTCTTTAGCGAAAGCAGCATTTCTAGTTCAGATTCTGAACCTGAAGTAAATATTAATGAGTTTTTGCGGGAGTGGTTTTTAAGCTTCAAAGTTTTGCCTCAGAGTGCATTAACTAGTTTACTGAAGGGTTTGCGACACTGGTTTCCTAACTTGCCAAAAGATGCTAGGACATTATTACAGACACCTAGAAGTATAGATTTACTTACCATGGGAGATGGGCAATATTATAACTTTGGGCTTCGCGAAATGCTTACTAAAAAACTTAGTAGTATACCGTTAAACTGTATAGATACATTACATTTTAATGTGAATATTGATGGGTTACCCCTTCATAAAAGTACCAAAGAACAGTTTTGGCCTATATTGCTCACTTTGCAGGAAGATCCGGAAAAAAAACCATTTACTGTAGCAATTTTTCATGGTAAAACAAAACCTCCTTTAAATGATTTTATCATGCCTTTTATTTCTGAATTTAGTGACCTAGAAAAAGATGGTTTGAACTATAATGGTAAGACATATCATATTAAAATCCGATGTTTTATATGTGATGCTCCTGCTAAAGCATTTGTGAAATGCATAAAAGGACATACAGGTTATCATGGATGTGATAAATGCGTACAAGTAGGTGTACGCATAAATAATGTTCAAACATTCCCTGAAACTGAAGCACACATACGAACTGATAAATCATTTAGAAAACAAAAACATCCTGAACATCATAAGTGTCTAACACCATTGCTTAAACTAAATATTGTTCCCCATGATTTTCCCCATGATTATATGCATTTGATATGTCTTGGAGTTATGCGGCGTCTCTTGCATTCATGGGCTGGGAAAACAAAATCTCGGAAAGGCAGAGTAGCATCTCAGGACATATCTATTAAGTTCACATTTAACAGACACTCGTAAGCATTGGCCTTCTGAATTTAATCGCAAACCCCGCAGTGTACTTGAATTGGACTATTGGAAGGCTACTGAATTTAGACAATTTCTTTTCTATCTTGGACCTGTATACTTAAAATCAATTTTGCAAAAAGAGTTATACAGGCACTTTCTTTTACTTCACTGTGGCATTTCCATTTTAGCAAGTGCAGATTTACACTTAAGTATGAATGCCACAGCCCATGAATTCTTAAAGAAATTTGTAAAAACCACTCCTATATATTATGGATCTGAGATTTTAACACTAGAAAGACGGAGGGGCCTGTGAGGCCCCTCGCGTTCTTTCTTGTTCAGTAATTCCAATAATAACTAACTGAACATACTGCAACTTTCTGACTTTTCATAATTTGATCCTATTTCATTATTTATTTTGTTATTTATCTGTTAGCCTCACAGAAGTGTAAATATTGAACCCTCTAACTAGAAAGACGGCAGGGGCCAGAGTGGCCCCTGGGGTATTTTACAATGATACGAGAAATTCCCCTTTTCAGGTTATCTCTGCCACATGACAAATGGTATTTAGTGAGTGCATTTTGAACTAGATATTTTCTTTTGTATAGGATAGAAATTCAACCCCCCCCCCCCCCCGCACTGCTGACTGTGGTGAGAGCCGGACACGTGAACAAAAGCGATTGCTCTCCCAGAGAGAAATATATGTTGCTTTTGTCGTGTACAGATAACGCAGTGATACTCATACTCAGGTTTTATTTAGTCACCGGGAAAAATGCGCCGAGCACGTGGACTTACTCAGGAAGAAATTTTAAAAGAATTACAACGATTAGATGAAATTGATTCTGGTGATAGTAAAATTAGTGATTTGGATGAAGACGAAAAATATTTTCCCACAAACAGCAACAATTCTGATGATGAATCTGAATGTGCTTCTGAGAATGACAATGAATGCCATGAAACTAACATCTCTGAAAAAGAATGTTCAGAAACAAACTCCTAAGAGTTTATAGACAGTAGACAGAAGAGATCGCAGAGAGAGGCCACCACCAGCAAAACTGGGAAAACAAAATCTTTATTCCACTATTATATACAGGGAGTTAACGATATAACATTAACTGTTTATCAAGGGAAGAAAAATAAAAATGTTTTGCTGCTAAGTTCTCTCCATGAAAACGTTATCATCGACGACAATGAGAAGAAAAAGCCAGAGAATATTACATATTATATTCAAACGAAGTACGGCATAGACATAGTCGATCAAATTATACGACTTTAATAGCACCAAATCAGGGACACGTCGTTGGCCTATGCATGTGTTCTTTAATGTTTTGGATATATCTGCTATAAATGTGTGGATTTTATAAAAAGAGGTTACCGGGAAGAAAAAACTTAGTCGCAGAGATTTTATCCAACTGTTATGTGAAGAACTCCGTGGTCCCTACCTGTCATCGAGAAATACAACTAATGCAAGGAGACCGAGTGAGCAATGTATAAGCAGAGAAGACAAAACTTTAAAAATGAGAGTCAAATGTAGGATAAAAATATCTTGCAAAGGTAACCATACATGGAACACGAATGTAGGAAAAAACGCCGCCGGAAAAAACGCCACCGGAAAAAACGCCGCCGGAAAAAACGCCACCTGGAAAAAAACGCCGCCGGATAAAACGCCGCCGGAAAAAACGCCACCTAAAAAGATATTTGTGTAATAATTTATTTAAATACTTGAAAATTTTTCATTTCTTTTGCAGAAAAGGGGAGGTATGAAATTGAATTATGAGGTTTAATGTACTTTGTTTTCCAGAAATGGGGGAAGACACATGTCTAATTGAATAATTCAATTTGTGTATAATTTGGTAGGCGTTAAGGAAGGGGGGAGGGGGATAGACTTTCCTAGAAAGATTTCGGTTTCCGCTAACAACAAAAAAAAAAAAAAAATAGATTTCCAATTACTTAACAGTAAATGAAGCTTTTAGGGAGTATGACCCCCAAAAAAACCATTCAGGTACGCCAGTAGCGTAGCCAAGGGGGGGGATAGGGGGGTCATACCACCCCCCCCCACATGATGAATTTTTTGCCATACAAAATGTATATTCTTCACTCTCTTATCACAGCAAATATGCATATATGTGAGTTGCAGTAGTCGTAACGCCCCCCCCCCCCAATGAAAAATTCCTGGCTACGCCACTAAGGTACGCTGATGACATACAAGTGTTAAGATTTCAAAGAAATAAAATCCTTGTTAAATAGGGATTTTAATTAACACATAGGTGTGCGTGTGTGGGTGGGGGTGGGGGATAAGGGTTTAGTTTTTTCATGTTTAAATGGGTTTTTTTTTTGGCATATCAAATGAATTTTGACTTTTCTTACTGAAGTGACTTTTCTTACTGAAGAATTACCCCCTCCCTCCTCAACCGCCACCAAGGGCGGATTAAAGGGGGGCGGAGGGGGCGACCGCCCCCCCCCCCGAGAAGAAAGAAATTAATGTAAAAGATCCTATTGGATGTATATGTCAATCTTCTAACTAACCGCCCCCACCGACAAACTAACCGCCCCCCCCCCTCGACAAACTTGCAATAATCCGTCAAACAAAACCACTTGTTCAAGGTTAAACGAAAATTCCGCCTTTGCAGAACAGTGAGAACATTTGTTCAAGGTCAAAGGAGAATTCCAAAAATAGCATTCGACCCCTAATGTTTTGACCATTAGACAAAGAGGTAAGATATACATGTCCTGGGGGTCAAAAAAGAACAAAGCAGAGGTAGAGGATCTCGCAGAGGCTTTTTTCTTTCTTTTTTTTTTTTCCCTTCTTTTTTTTGGAATCATGTCACAACTACTTATGGCTATGTTAAAACTCCGAAAATCCCAAAAGAAAAAGGGCGAAAAAGCGATAAATCTTTGAAAAGCATTCTCGTGTAGATAAATTGAAAATTCATTTATAAAATGACTACGCAATTTATGAATATTTGTACAAGTTATTAATATACCAATTATTTTATTTGTAAAAAAGTGTATCACTTGTATTCCTTTTTATTTTCCAGAAAATAACTATCTGATTTTTATTCATAGGAAGAAACATTAAATAACTTTTAAAAAGGTAATAGTTTATTGGATGTGATTTAGAATTTAAATTTTTAAACGAGTTCAAATTTTTAAAAAAATTTCTAGTTTAAAACTTTTTTTTTTCATTTTCATTATTATTATTATTATTATCTATTGTTATTATTTATTGTTATTATTTATTATTATTATTTACAGTGAGTCATTTATAAGGATAACATTACGAATATTGATTTTCTATAACTAATAAAAATTGAATAAAACACTTCTTTCCCTTCTGCAGAATCTGTAAATGTGCTAACTACAGAAATTCTAAATGACGGGCTAAATAATTCTACCAAAGTAATATAAACTCTGGAAAGAAATGCTGCAGTATGAAAAAGAATTCACTAAATTTCTGTAAGCAAAATCTTAGAATGCTCAAATCAGTACTTAAAATGTGTTAAAATTTAATATATTATTCAATTTTATTCACTTAAAAATTGTTATCAAAGAATTCGGAAGAAAATAATTCAATAGCAATCAAAGATTGATTATAATTGATATAATTAATAATTTATTTTAGTAATAATCACTTTTAACTTTTTTTTCTTTTAAGTAGCCTCTCCTGAAAAATATTACATTACTTTAGGACAGGGGCGTTTTCATTTTGTGTTCTCTTTTCACTGGGGACCCAAGGTAGCTGCCCCGTCTGCCCTCGATTTTGTCAGGCTCTGAGTTTGACACTTAAAAAAAAAAAAAAAAAAAACAGTATATCCTAAAAATGAGTACGGGTGTCGACATCCGGTGACACTACAAAGAATTGTTCTCCATCTTTAAATGAATATGTACTTTGTCTTGAAAATAATACAATAAATAAGTAAATCAATTATTTAGATAAAAAACTTATAAATTAATAATTTGATTTGCAAATTTTGTATGTTTGTTTTGTAGTACAAGAACCGGAATCGATCATGTTTTAACAAAATAATGAAGTTTTGAATGCTCATAACCCAGCAAAAGGATAGACGGCCCTACATATTTAACGGACGCGTTCACTTACTAGGTCGTCTTTGATTCTCAGTCAGGTTCTTTAGCAAAGGCTCTATTTCTGATCAAATTAATGTTTAAAAACTGTTACAAAGGTTACAAAAGTTAGAAAGTATTATTGAAACTTTTCCAACTAATTTTAACAAAACTAATTAACTATTAATTTTAATCACAGTTATATATAACTAATATTTTACATTTTAAGAAAGGAGTTTTAAATGATTTTAAACCAGTTTCCTTTAAAAAGTGTTGCTGTTTGTTTTTTTTTTGTTTTTTTCAGCATTTAAAAATTTGTTTAAAAACATTACAATTACACTAACATTTAATTTAAAGAAGATTTTTTAAGTACCAATGTTTAAATGTTCCTTATTCTAAAATTTCTCATTTAAAAACCAAGAGCTAACAAGATAAATTACCATGAATCAGAATAAACTCTTGCCCTTATAAAAAGAAAACCAGTAATAATAAGCCATAGCTCAGCCTAGGTCTCCCCTCAATCCGATAGGGGCGCAGTAGCGTGTAGCAATTCAGTAGATTTGGAGGAGGGGGGTTAGTATGTTTTTATGGATTCTGGAGACTGAAAAAGACACCGATATATGATTATTTTCTATCATCCTACAAAGCTATGGGGGGGGGGCTCGAGCCCCAAAGCCCCCCTCCTTTCCAACGTCGTCAGTAAGAAATTGAGTTTATCAATACAAAATTATATCTCATACAACCCCCCGAAAAAATTTCGGGGTCCCCAAGCCAATTCTAGGTTCCAAAGCCCCCCCCCCCTTTGCTACGTCGTCAGTAATAAATTAAGTTTATCAATACAAAATTATATCTCATACAATCCCCCGAAAAAATTTTCTGGCTACGCTCCTTGCCTCGTCGATTAGCATATAAAGACTGTGTTACATCATAAAACGATTAAAAGTAGATTACTATTAAAAGTAGCGTTTTTTCCGGGTGGCGTTTTTTCCGGCGTTTTTTCCGGGTGGCGTTTTTTCCGGCGGCGTTTTTTCCGGCGGCGTTTTTTCCAGCGGCGTTTTTTCCGCTCACCATGGAACACATGTCCGGATTGCAAAAATGCATTTTGTGGCAAATGTGCTTCGAGAGAAGTGCGGTGCATGAATTATTATGAAAACTGTACAAAGTGAAATAAATCAGGTTAGTGCATGAATTTTCAGTTTCATGAATTAATAAAATAAAATAAAATATGCTAGTTTATTATCTGTAATTATTATTTTCTAGAGTGGGGAAACTTAATTTTATCAGCAATGAGAATATAAATATTATTGAAAGAGTACTTATTATATTCTGCTTAATAAGGTATTTTTATTATCAATATAAATTAAAATTCCATGTAATTTTGATGATTAATTTTCTAGTATATTCTAATAATTTAATTTTAAACATATTTATAGATTTTCAATATAAATAACTAGTCTACACTCAAAAATCTAGAAGGGGCCAGATTGGCCCCTTCCAGCTTTCTAGGTATACTGCAATTGTCAGTCTTCCTAGTGTTAAGCTATAATATGCATTCCGTTATTCATCTTAATGAGGATGTTAAAAATTTAGGTGTTTTGGATACTTTCGAGGCTTTCCCATTTGAAAATTATTTGCAGGAGTTTAAAAAGATGTTATCAAAGCCAAATCAATCACTCCAACAAGTGTATAAACGTATGATTGAAAGACATTATGTGCCTTATAAGCAAAAACCTCTCCCAAACATGTTTCATGATAAGTATATAAAAGGTGAATTTATAAATATTTCAAACATACTGATAAATCTAAAGATAATTGTGTTTTATTGCAGCAAGGTAAAATTGTAATAGCTTCAAGTTTTGTAAAAGCAAAAAATGCATATATTTTTGGCAGAGAATTTTCAGGACTAGAGGATTTTTTTTTAAAACCATGCCTTTCTAGTATATTAAAAATTTATACAGTTAAGAATCGAAGTGAAAATTTAAAACTGTATGAAGTTATTAAAAGTAAAATGATTCTTTTACCATACAAAACTAATTTTGTAGCCTTACCAATTCATAATTTAACTTGAAACGTTTTGGAAATTGGAAGAAAATTGACTGGCGTTGGGGCAGTGTTGGAATATACTAAATTTACTATAACTAAATAAAATAATAAAAAAATCAATAAAATATCTAAAAAAGAGAAAAAAAAAATAAAAAAATAATAGGGATTCACCGAATATTCGATTGTTATTCTGTATACTACTTATTCGGCAAATAACCCGAATATTCAGCTTGGCTGAATACTTTAATATACGGCAATCGAATAGTAAACAAATTTAAATATTCGACAATTGGTGAACAAACACTCTTATTTTTTATACCATGAATGTAAGATATAGTATAATACCATAGAATTAAATTAAGTTATTACTTACTAATATAGCATTCAAATTAATTTTAATGTAAGAGAAAACACTCGGGTGTGAAATTTAATTTTGTTGCTTTTAAATTTTTCTTAAATCTTATAACACATTACATTAACTTTACTATTACTCCTTTAATTATGAAACAGTAAGCAGAAACAAAACTCATAATATTAAGTTTTCATAAATATGTAAAGTCAATGAACTGCTAATTTTTTTTATTTTTTATAAAATATGCAGGCAAATTTCACAAATATTTAAAAAATTGATTAATCTCTACTTATTATAAAAGAAGTCTGTGTGTCTGTCTGTTGGCAGCGTTATGGACAAACGGCTATACCTGGAAACACCAAATTTGGTACTCGGGAAGATGTAAATATGTAGTTGTGCACCTCCATTTTCAAAATTTGACCTAGAATTTTATTTATTTTATGTTTTATGCGATTTTTGGCATTTTTCTCACCTAATTTGTAATAACGGAGGAAATTATGCTGGCAGCAAAATGGCATTTGTATTACCGGATAGAGGAGAAAATTTTCTTTTAAAAACAGTTTGTTCTGAATACGTAACATGATTTACCGATTTTTAGGAATTTTTTTATTAACCATGTGTTTCGACAAATTTTTTATAAAATAATTTTAAAACTGTCGCATCTTCAATTCTATCCATCATAACTTTTTGATATTTTGAAAGATTGTGGAATATTCCTTTCTCCCTCTTTTAGAATAAAAACAAAAACATTATGTAAATTAGGTGATTTTTGATGTAACTTAATGTTTAGAATTTAGTAGCATTAACGCGGAGAGTTTACGGGATTACATTAATTGATCATGGCACGAGATAATTATGTTGCATTGCCACAAAAAGGATTAGAAAAAAGGTTTTTTTTTTCAACCAATCGAGTTCTTAAATGGGATATCGGAATTTCAATTTGCAAGTAAGGATCTATGACGTCAAATGCTTTAAAATACGAAAAAATTACGCTATAATTTTAAACATTTATCCCTGCTCTTTTTTTAACACAAGGAGGCGATATTTTGATTAAAACTTACTTTAGAAATAAACCGAGAAATTCATGAATATTATTATTATTATAAGTGGCATTTTAATCCGTGCTTATTTAAAAATTGAAATATTTTAAGCGGCTGAAAATGTTCTTTATTTTAAAAGCTACAAAATTCATTTTAAAGTGGGATATATTAAAAATTTTCTATTTACTTTTTTATTTTTCGCATTTAATTATGTTGCAGGCATATATGTTTCCTAACATATGCAAGTTGTGAGTATAGTTTTATTTTAACATTGGATTACGTTCCTCCATAGTGTCCTACTCTAATTTTCAACGTCGTTGTAAATTTTAATATGATACCTTTTGAAAGCTATTGAGCAAAATATCCAAATTAACTCCCTCAACCAACCGGGGTATCTTTTACGGTAGTTAAACGGTGATGACATAAATTTTAAAAAACATGTGAAATTTGTAAACTCTGCAACTCTAACGCCCTGTCACAGTTATAGCGATTCTAAATCGCTCCTCGAGATTACAAAATTTGATGGGTACTTACGTATTATCCTGACGGTCCGCCAAAATGAGTGAATTTTTGACAAGATAAATGCTGGGCACGTGAAATTATTAATGGTTTTGAATACGATTGGCGACAATTTAGCAACTCATTTGACTAAAAAATAGTTTGGCGGGAATGACTGCGGGATAATAGGTAAGTACCGTTTGATGTTTTCAGTAGACAGAACTATGGAGGATTTATAAGATACCTTTATATTGGATACATGGATATTTAAGTTGGCACCGCTTGAATATTTTTCACCACAGTGAGATTAAATGAATCATTCTTTTGGAAGAAAAGCATGATTTTCGAAAGCATGCGCTGTTTTAAGATTTACTTGTTTATCAGGTAGTTTGAAGACGCATGTATCTTAACGAAGCTGCATCTTTAGCGGCTCGCTGTGGATTCCATTAGGCAGAACTCATTCCTTAGTGTCAGCTCTTCCCAGCATGGATTCTTTCGATCAGTAATTATAAATGTGTGATTCATAATGGAAACTTTCTTTTGAAAGGAGGATCAGTGGAAGTATGAAGTCCAATTTTGGAATAAACTTTCATTCCTTAGAACAATGGTCACGAATCTTTGGAACTTTAGGAAAACAATAGTTTTAAACACCCGCAAACTGAAATTTTTTTGTTTATATAATTCCTATGATGAACTATCTCTTTGCAATTTGACTGTTTTATTGTTTATCGTTCGCATGTGTAAATATCCATTTTCCTTGTTGATCCTCCATTTATTTATGTTGAAAGTTTGTAAAATGTTAATAAATGAAATGTGAAAGTTTCTATTTAGCTTGTCATAATTTATCGTGTGAATTTTTCAGTCTTGTAATATCAATCATGTCAAACATTTAAAGTACTTTTC
This sequence comes from Cheiracanthium punctorium, assembly GCA_038373885.1. Classification (NCBI taxonomy): domain Eukaryota; kingdom Metazoa; phylum Arthropoda; class Arachnida; order Araneae; family Cheiracanthiidae; genus Cheiracanthium; species Cheiracanthium punctorium. The sequence goes on from JAWZYV010017189.1 coordinate 13,792, forward strand.
AAAGACTTTTCAGGTTCAGACACTTAATTGCAAGAAACAACTTCATCGTTGCTTACCGATCACAATCGCAGGTCTTGAAAATATAATTTAAACATTACTTTCTTATTTTTAACGTGCAGTAATATTATGTGCTTTATAAAAGGGAATACCCTTAACTAGTAATACATAAAGGAAACATTTGGATATTAAATTTTGCAGCATTTTAATTTCTGAAGTTTTACATCATATGAAATATTAAATATTTAAAAAGAAATTAAATTAATGATTGCAAACAGTTTTACTATGGTCTAATAAATTTTAATTAAATATTCGGTCAGAATTTTAATTGAATATTTGGTATTCATTACTCGGCAAAATGTGGTATTTGGTGCATCCCTTAAAAAAAAAGGTTCATTATACAACTGGTCGACTAAAATGGGGGAGTGAAAACCAATTAGAGGGGCTAGCCATCTCCCAACTTCCTGCGTACCCTAACTTGCAAGTACGATAGTGCCGCCATCATTGACCACTGCAAAAAAGACGACAGTTTTAAACGATGGGGTGATTCCCAATGAGAGGTCATTGAGGTCACTTTTCGGACGTCATCACATGGCGAAATTGTCCCTTTTCCTTGTTTGCCGTGAAGGCGCGAATGGTGTCCTTTTCCCTAAAATCCTACCAGGGCCTGACTCGATGACCAGGCATTTTTGTGTTTTTTTCTTTCTCATTTACGTACGAATTGGGCTCATAAGATGGATAAGATTACTTTTATTAGATCGGATCGTGGCGGGCGTTTGTTGGTTTTAGAAGATTTTTTGTTTCAATTAGAAAAAAAAAATCTAACTAAGGAATACTGGAAGTGCTGTGTTAAAACATGCAAAGCACGTTTAACGGTGGTTCGGGATTCCTTTGTTGTGAAACAAACCCATAATCACGAGGCTCAAAAGAGAAGATTAATAGAAAGAAATTTAACGGAGAAAATAAAAGCGGAAGCGGTAGAGAAACTTAATCAACCAATACCTCAACTATATTAGTAAGTAATTTTCTTTTAATAAAATAATTAATTTCAACTTGTTCATTGGCGTAACTGGGTAGGATGAATAGGTATTTTTAAAGTGGGATTTAACCCCTTCCCTGGAGGCCTTCGTCTCCTATTCTTGTAATAGATAATCTGATTTTTCTATAGTAGTATAAAAAGTTTTCTAGAATGAGTTTAACTTATCTTAGATCCCACCCAGTTAAGCCAAAATGTTATGCATAGGTGCTCATGTTATTGTTCTATTAATACTTGTACAAAAGTTTTATAATTCATTTAGTATTTTTTTATTATTATACTTTATTGACATATTTTCTGCAAATTAGCAAATTATATTTTAACGCATCTATATTTAATTATGTAAGACAAGTAATTTTTGAAAACTGATTAGTTCCAAAAACTTAACAATATTTATTAGTTATGACAATCAAATAACTTTTAATTGATCACTAGTGTGACTGAACTAAGATTTAAAGTTAATGGTTGAAAGGTACTCTTCTGCAAAGCAGTTTTATATTCATTCTGTTCTGACACAGCAAATAATAGGCTATGATATAAAAATTTCAGGCCGACCAATGGCCGAGTGGATAAAACAACTGAACACTGGGGCATGGCTGAAATGTACAGATCCAGGGTTCTTACCTCTCGCGAGGCTGTAAATATAAAGACCTGCTCGAAGTTTTGGGAGGTTTTCTCCATATGTAAATATAAAGACCTGCTCGAAGTTTTGGGAGGTTTTCTCCATATGTAAAATGAATGTGCCTTAGACCCCCCCTTAAAAAGTCCTCCTCCCGGGACATCTCCCCTTTGGCAGATAGTCTAAGCGTAGCTTTACCTCAAACACATAACCTAACTTAACTAAGAAATTTCAGAATTGTTTGAATATACAAGCGATAAGCTTTTAGGGTGATAAAGAATTAGTGAGTGTAAAATATACCTCTTTCATTTAAGTTTGTTTATATAATACTTTATCAATTCAATGTTTACATACAAGTTTTAAGGTAAATACATTTAATACTAACCAATGGTTAAAACATCATGTCTTTGGATATTGATGGTTTTTGGTTAATACGTAGTACTTGCACATCAGATGAGAAACAATTTTTAATATTTTAAAGCAATTTATTTCCAAGTGAAAAAATTTTGAAATTTTGAAAAATCAGTAAATTTTCATGGTAATAGTAATCTTTTAATGGCTGTACTCAAGACCCTGATCTCAGAGATCAGTGTTCGTGATTTTTTTTAATTAAAAAAATAAAATAATAAAAGAAATCTGATTTTTAAACCAGACTTTTTAAATTTAAATTCCAATTTTTTTAACATATCCTAAAACACCTAGCTATTAATTAGTTTACATGTCAATAAAAGTCATATGCTATTTTAAAAATGTATAAAAATGTGTTTTAAGCGTCATTTTCATGGCAGTTAGCAGCTTTGCTATTATATTGATAATAAGTACATCATATAAACTAAGAAAATGATTAAAATCAAATTTAACATTCAAGACAACAGAAACAGGAGTATAAATACTCTAACAGGTAGAATAGATACCCCATTTGTTGATGGGGTATTTTTTCTGTTATATTTTCCCTAATTTACTTTAAATACACTACTCAAAAACATTACACACTAAAAGGAAAAAATTAAAAAAAAAATTTAATTTGAAATTGCAAATTACCTTTTAATTTTAATAATTTTAAGTATAAAAGATAATCACTTTTTACTTTAAGAATTTTTTTAGTGTAAAAGAAATTAAAGTATTATAAATTAAACATTTCTAAAATGGATACATAGTCTAACTTCTATGTACAATATTTTTAAAACACATTGATATTCTGGATTAAACACAATGTTTTAGACTACACATTGTTAGTAAAATGTTAAAGCTAGAACGCGTTTAATCAGTTTCTAAATGATTTTAAAATTTTGAATGAATCAAATCAAATGTTGTAAAGAATCTATCAATGTAATTTAAATTAAAATTTGTATAATTTCTCTATATAGTTTGATTTAGAAGCATGGTGTGATATTAAGATATAGTTTTGAAGCATATGTTTAAAAAGTTCAGTTTTTTCACGATCATGTATGTTTTTAGTGCCAATCTTATAATGAATAATTACTTTACAAAACTATATAATGTTTGGGGAAAAAGTGCATGTTTCTATTGCATTCTTTTTTCTGTTCTGTAGTTTAAGAGAGTAATATTGTAATGTAAGACTTAAAAAAGTAAATTGTTCTGGACATAAAAACTCTATCACATGAGAGAGATATTGAGATCTACACAGCTTTTCTAAATAAAGCTGAGGTTGTAAATGCAACATACTTATATTTAGAACATATTTTTAGATTGCAAAATCAATTTTTAAAAACATTGAAAAATGATTTAAATCAACGAGCCCTGCCAGGAGTTGAACATTATATCATCCTGTTCAGTTTTGTATCAGGCATATCATAAAGTTTCAAGCATTTCAAATAATAGATTTTATAAAAATTTTCAATTCATTTTTTATCAAAATGCATGAAAAATTTGATCATTATTTATTTATTTATTTTTGAGAGTGGAGGATTTTACTGAAGATGGAAAAAACCTTTACTATAAAAGTGGCTAGATATATTTAAACTAATATTTTCCTATTTTTTTTAGTAGCCAAGCTCTGTATACTGTGAACAATGATCATTAAAAAGAAATTATTTGAGTAGTCGTTAAGGAATTTTATTGTATGTTATTAACAAGCTGGCTATTAGTTTAGTTTAGTTTTCAAAAAAGAACTGACATTGTTCAATCAAAATTGATTAAAACTTTTGTTAAATGATATGCTAAGAAGCTATGTAATTAGAAGAGGTTAGTTTAAAGTTTGTAGTAATCAATTTGCACTGTTAAAAATATTAAAATCATATGTTATTGGTAAGTTTGTAATCTTTTTATGCTGTATTTAACATTCTTAAATGCTACATCAAGCTTAACTTGCTTCATTTCATCATTATTACTGAAACCAAATCTAATAGAATTGCAGTATAAATAACTAAACATTTGTTTTAACTTGAGTTTAAATTTCTCAAGGTAAATTTAAAAAAAAACACTATTATTTAAATTATTTCAGTTTATCATTTTTCTCATAATTAAAAAAGATACTTTAACATAGCTACCAACACTTCCGGTTTTATGGGAAGATTTTCCACCACTAATTTTTACTGAGCAATTTAAGACTAAAATAAGGCCAAATTTTGGATGTCAAATAGAACTGTTTAAAAATTGTGGTGTAAAATCTTCCGATAAAACGATAGAGTTGCCAGCTATGCTTTAAATTTCACAAGTGTAAACTTTAAAATTTAACAACTGTAAATTTTGATAGTAACCCATACGGATAAATAGCAAATACTATAGTGTGTCTCCATTCCTTTCTTATGAAACTATTGGAGAATCACAATTAATTTGACATAAAATTCTACAAAAGGGAGTTAAATATACTTTTAAAAGTAAAACTTAAATCAAAATTTTGTTAAAAATTTTTTGTTGCATTAAAATATGTTAAAAGCAGAAATTATTTAAATGTTAATACAGAGAATAATTTTTTTCACCGTGATACCATAGAAATAAACAAATTTTCTCATAAATGTTGATGAAAGTGAGTTTTGGAGCTACCATAACAATGAGGAAATAGGAATTATAATTGATGAAATGCAATAGCAAATTTTCTTTAACACCAAGAAAGCCCAACCCTCCCGAAAATAAATTATTTACACTGGCAGAATCTTTTTTTCACTATTATGCATTACATATTGAAAACAAATTGGTGAATAAATATTTTTAAATTAAAATTTTTGTTTTAAAGTATTAATTTTTTTAAAATTTTTAATAAAAAATGTTTAATTTAACATGATTGTTATTCCTTTTATGAATAACTGTAGAACACACAAAAAAAATATATATATATTTGTACCACAATTTCTTTCGGAAGTAATATTAAAAATATTTAATTATTCCTAACATTTTTAATTAATTATAATTTGTTATTTATTTTTACTTATGTACTTACTTTATGAGAAACAAAGACATTAAAATGCATCCCCTTGAAACAAAATTAATAAAAAAAAGTTTAGAATGGCAATGCAGTTAAATTTATTTTGAATACCGTCTCTCATCCACCAGCCTACCCAGCATTTGGGTACGGTGAAAAATGTACACTGCTCCACATAACATGCCAGTTCTCCATGTAAATTCATTCATCTTCAGTCCAATTCCCTATCAATTAGAAATTAATATTTATGTAAATATTTCTTTATTTATTTTATCTTGGAGAATTACTTTTTTATACGTGAATCAAGAATGATTCCTTATTGGTATCATTTAGATATAGCAGCATGTATTACCAATGCTTTAACGAATGAATTAAACAGTTAAGAAACTCTGGCCGCAGAAAAGGAATTTTAGGCTATAGCGTAATTTCAAAAATGCATAAGATTGTGTTAAAATTCTTAACGTTGATGCTTACTTCTATTAAATTGTTTCTAAAACACCATTCCATAGCTTACGAAAAATTGGTTTAATAAGTTTAGTCAAAGAAATATCCAACCTTAGTTACATAGCTCATATTTTGAAATTTATCATGTATAAACATAGTCAAACCATTTCAGATAATTTTATATAAAAAAATTAACCTACAAAGTTTTACAGTTCAAAGTTTCAACCGCTCCCATCTTCAATCTCCTATTTTACTTATGAATATAATTAAATTTTGAAACGCTCTCAAAAGTATTTGCCCTTGATATTATTGGTCTTAATAAATACTTATAAGCCTTTGTTTACTTTTTATTAATAAAAATTTCTTTATAATAACAGCTCACAGTTAGCAGCTAAAGTTAACAGTGACCAAATAGCAACCTGCCTATCAAAATGTAGTAGCTCTATACAAACAATGTATCGAGCAAGAAGCAAAAGTAGGCCTACCATCCCTCATACAATGGTAGATATCAATTTGCCTGATATGTTTAGAAAAATTGATAATGGAAGAGACTTTTTGCTTCTAGATGAAGGACAAAAGGAAAGATTTTTGGTAAGTTAATTAATATATTGAATGCTTGTAAAAAGTGTAAATTTACAAATTGTTCATTAAATGAGACAAGATACTATGAATAATTGATATATCATTAAAATAATATCTTAAAATATAAAAAAATACTCTAAACGTTTTTATAACAATTCATTATCAACATTTTTAAAACAAGATTTATGCACATAGTTGATAAAATATGTGACTAGTTAAATATGTTGTCGTATACAGAACTGTGTCTTGTTGTCTAAATAACTGTGACAGTCAGAGCCCGATTATCACATGGGCAAAAGAGACAATAGCCAAGGGCTCTTAAAAATAGGACTTTCAAATATCCCTTCTTATTGCATTACGCATGTTATATACTTAATTAAATACTGAAATAATAATGAAAAATAAAGCTAAATATCCTTTGTATTACACAATTCCCTAATTTTAGATTGTGTTGGAGACTCATTTTCTGTTTTTCCTGCTAAATGGAAAGATGGTCCACATCCAAGACACACAGATTAATAAATAAGACGTTAAAAGTATTTCTGAAAATTTATGCATATTTATATGATAACTAGCTGCTAACCGCGACTTCGTCCGCGTTGGCTTTAGAATTAGGGCTAATGTGAAATGAAGCTTGTGTGAATAAAAAATATGTTTGCACTATAGACACAAAAGTGACTGAATTTAAATATTATTTATATTATACTTATTTTAAATGATGTATAATACATGGCAGTATACTTCCTTTAAATTAAGAGAGTACGCAGAGTTACTAAATTCAGATTTTTTTTAACGTATTTGGCGAATAGAGACAGTTAAAACAATATTTGCGATCGATTTTGAGTGTTCTTGCAAAAGAAATATTTATGCTATTTGCATGAATTTTAGCCTATGTTAATCAGGAATAGTGCATCTTCCTATTAGTTAAAAAGTTTTAGAATCGGTTTTGTAGTTACACAGATACCCATAGAGCGTAATGTATTAGAATTATTTTGAGTGTTCTTGTAAAACAATTATTTGTGTTATATGCATGAAAGGTTGCCTTTATGTTAATCCAGAGTGTAAACTATCCTCATTCCAAAATTTTAAATCCTTCAAATTTCTTTTATCCAAATCCGTTCAGCCATTTTTGTGTGATTCAGTCACAAACATCCAAACACACAAATGTCCAAATTTATATTATTGGTAGGATCTATGAAACACATCTGGACTTTTCTTTCTCATGCTATTTAATTTGGTGTAAAACTAACGTAATTCCATGCCATTTCACGCTTTCCAAATGCACGCGATTCCGCGAATAGAATTTCTGCTTTATTTTAAAAGCATAAATCATTTTGTGCAGGTGACACTTGCGAAGCATGACCACCTAAAACGGTATTTAATTAATAGTTAAAAAAAGTAAATAAAATATCAAAATCTTGAGCCTCAGGTGCGCATTACCGATGTCATGGACTTATATGCTCAAATTTTCAAATCTCTGCGGGCTGTAGATTTGGCATAAAACTGGCATAATTTCCATGGTATTTCATGTTTTTCAAATGCACGCAATTCTTCATTGAAGTAATAACATTTGTGTTAGCTCAAAACATGAATCCTTTTATACAGGCGAAACTCGCCAAGCATGGTAACGTATAAAAAGATTTTAATCAATAATTTAAAAAGTAATTAAAAATCTAAAATTCTAAGTGGCATATAACAGTCTCCAGGGTCCCATCGATCTCTATACCAAAATTCATCATAATCGATTCAGTGGCTTAGCGAGCAAACGCGTAGCAAACAAACAAACTCACTTATGCATTTACAATATTAGTTACGATTAGGAACTATTCATTATATAACATTTTCTGCTTTTATTTCATAAAAGATGTTTTCTCTTTTGAAAATAATGTCGAACAAATTTTAGGTACTTGGAAAGGGAGAACCCCCTTTTGCATCGCCCGGAACTCGTCTACACCTTTGTCTATCTTTATTTACTTAACTCCTGTATTTTTTGAGTGTTTTTCAATAATATTCAACATTTTGAATTCCTATTGAAATAAATGTTTTGAAAGAGAGTTAATAATAATAAAAAAATTGTCCAGTCAAATGCGTGCCAGTGTTCTGTTGCTTTATAAACCCTTAGCCCAGGTATAATAAATATGACTTTATCAAAGAGCAAGAAATTAAAATTAATTGAAATGCAATTTTTTTCAGCACCAGTATGTTATGGTTTATTCAGAAAAAAAATCAATTTTTTAGGTGGTCCAGGAAAGCTCTTTCTCGTGCCAAATTTGGTCCGCGTTCCTGACTGAACTAACCTATGTGACTTTTAGTGAATTGTCACTTAATCCGGCACCAAAAATATTTTTTTTTACTTAACCTTCATTAGTACACCTTTAATATCTATTGCTTACTTGAACTCTTAAACTCCTGTAATTTAGGTTTACGTATTTTTATTATTATTTTTTTTTTACAGGTATTCGGCGCTATTGAAAACTTAGAGCTGTTGTCCTGCAGTGACAAGGTGTTTCTGGACGGCACCTTCAAAATAGTGCCCAGAATGTTTGCCCAACTGTACAGCATACATGGGACAGTACTCTGTTTTATTGCTTATTACCAAATAAAAAAAAGGCAACATATTACAAAGTATTCAATGCGATAAAAAGGAAAGCTGCAGAGAATGATATTAATCTTCAAATAACATCTGCTCTACTTGATTTTGAAGGGGCAGCCATGGCTGCATTAAAAGAAACCTTCGGTGGAATAGAAATCAAAGGCTGCTTCTTCCACTATTCCCAGTGCATTTGGCGGAAGGTATTAACAGTTTATTTTGATTCTCTTTTCTTATTCATTATTTTTAAATTAAAAGAAATATTACGTGTGCTCTAATGGGGTGTTGGGGCTTCTCGGACAAGTTACACACTTGTAAACTGCACGTACGTAAGTTTTAATGAGAAGGCTCAGACATTTTTTTTTTTTTTTTTTTTCGAGGAAGAGGTTGGGGCTGGAACCCAAAGGGACCTGCATATAACCGTACACCTTTGTAAACATTGCTATTAAATATTAATTATTTATTAAAGTATTGCTTTCTTTTTAGGATGTACCATACACATACAGGGTGTCCAGTGCTAACGGTACCGTTGGCTATTTTCTAAACCGTTAGTCAGAGACACATAGTTTCGGTTGCAAAAATGCTTTAAATTGAATAATCTATTATATCAGAAACAATTTCAGCCAATAAATCAATTCCTGTAAAAATTACGAAATTTAAATTTTTATATGATTCTCCGGTACTATCAATCATATTTAGAAAAATTTCTCCTTATACATTTTCACGTAAAATAAAAAAATAAATTCGTCCTTCTACGACCAAAATTCACCGAGTTACAGCTGCTTAAAGTTAGAGCACTTTTCGAGCTGCGAAATAGGGGTTGTATACAAAGCAAATTTGAGAAAAATTAATGCACATAATTTTGAGCCTTGTAATATTTATTAACAATTTCATCAACTATTTTACGATTATAGATTGTAATAAAGAAGATTAACGTTTAACTATGTGTATTAATGAATTAACATAAAAATATACTAGTTACTACTGAAAATAGAATTTTTAAAATTTTTCAAAATGAATTGGTGTTAAATAACTTAATACAAAAACAAGAGAATAAAACGCTTCATTTCAACATTAAATTAGAATATGAAACATTTTAAAGTACGAAAATATACATTTTACAAACTTAAAATAATATTACAAATCCTGTTAGCGTAACATTTACTCAAAGTGTAGCTTCCTTTCGGCTAAGTATTTTCTCAAAGTATAGCTTTCTAAATATGCACCCACGTAGAAAACTCTTCCTGTACTTTATAGCATACTCGGTGTTGCACATCTGCATGCTACATATATATACGATTTAGTAAGCTTGACCATAACCCTTTGCTTAAAGATTAGTATTCTAAAATTAGTTTTTCTTCTTTCTTCGCATTATGCCAGGGAATGAAATTATAACCTATAATTTAAAATTTAAGTATTTATATGGTCCCTTACCGGTTTACCATAACGGTACATTTTTAAACATTGAAAACGTTAAATCAAAATGTTTTCTGCTTCATAACTGGGTGAATTTTGGTCATAGAAGGGCGAATTTTTATTTTATTGTGCATGAAAATGTATAAATTTTTCTAAATATAACTGATAGGACCGGAGACCGTATAAAAATTTAAATTTCGTAATTTTATAGAAATTGATTTACTGACTTCGATTGTTTCTGACATAACAGATTATACAATTTAAAGCATTTTTGCAATTGCAACTATGTGTCTCTGACTAATGGTAAAGGAAACAGATATTGGGCACCGTTAGCACTGGACACCATGTATATTAATGGCTATGTCATTTTATCTCTCACCCCCTTAATTGAAAATTGTCCGGAAAATGTGTCCCAAAAATGCGACATAAAAGTATCGGCATACATGTATTGAGTATTTTACATATATTTAAATACTATTAGTTCACAACAACTTTAATCTATTGTTACACTATTTCGTAAGCTGTAGAATAGGCATCACGTGTATTTTTCTATAAATAGGTTACAATCCTAAAAATTTCAACATAGGGTTACCAGGTGAAATACCCGAAAGATGAGAGATAAAATGACATAGACAATTAATATCGTTTTACTATGGCAATAATGAAACTAAAAAATTAGGGGGGATCAGAAGGGGGGGGTGTCTCAAGAATTAATCATTTTATACGGGCGAAACTCGCCAAGCACAGTAACGTAAAAACGGTTTTTAATTAATAGTAGAAAAAGTATTTAAAAATTTAAAATTCTAAGTAGCCTATAATAACTGTCTCCAGGATTCCATCTATATATCTATACAAAAATTCATCAAAATCAATTCAGCGGTTTAGGCGTGAAAGCATAACAACAAACTCACTTTCACATTTATAATATCAGTTAGGATGTGTACATATATATGTTTAAATTTTCTTACTGTATTTGAACAGGTTCAAAACCTTGGGCTCTCTGCCCAATACAGAAGCAATCCTGAAGTGCGAAAATGGATTAGGCGTATAGTGGCTTTGCCTTTGGTGCCAGAGGATTGTGTGTCTGATGTGTTCCTCTGGCTACAAGAGGAAAGTCCGGACATACCAGAAGCTCCCTTGATGCACGACTATTTGGTAGATACGTGGTTAGACGAGTATGATGCCACATTCACAGTGTATGTATCATTTTAACTCATATACTGATTTTTATTATTAAATTCTAACTGCATAATTTTGTGACAATTAATTGGAGCTACAGATAGTGCTTGAATTACATAAAAATGTGATTTATCGAAAATTAACTATAAAAACATGGAGGTTTTGTGCACTTAATGTCTTATTCACAATTCTTTGATAATTAATAATGGAATTCAAAATGTATCAAACCGCGCATCTTATTAGGCTGCACGCCAACAGTATTTTATTAACGATAAGATTATAATTGGCTATATATAAATAATGTGGCTTAGGAGAAAATAAAACTTTTCTTTTTCTTTTTTTTCAAAATAAGACATTATCCTGCTAATGTAAACGTGAAAAAACCAAAGTTGAATCGCGAAGAAAAAATATCTACAAATTACTACACACTCACACATATATATATATATATTAACTAATAAGTAAAACACAAAACATACTGCAAATAAGACATACCTCGCATTAAAAAGATAAAAGCTAGAAGCAAGAAAGAGAAACCACAAATTGAAAAAAAAAATAATAAAAATTAATAAAAGCTGAGCCAAATAAAGAGCAATAATTATTGTGAAAATTTTGTTTTCAGTATATGAAATTAAAATATTTAAATTAATAATAATAGTAATAATAATTGAAAAAATTAATACTATTATGTTAATAGTACGTATACTACTCGATAATAGCTTTGTAACAAAGCACAATCTGGATCAGTTAGTATAATTTTAAAAGAAAAACGAAAAGAAATATTTACCAATAGTAAACTAAGAAATTGTAATACAGCTTCTTACATATAATAGCATAGTTATTACTAGACTTATCAACATAAGTTATAATAAAGTTACTGTTTAATTCTTTTACTTGAGTACTTAAATTATATCCATGTATATGAAAAAACAAGTCTTATGTAGTAGGCCACAAACACTTAAAAATATTAATTTGAATAAATAATATACTTTGTGATTGCTCACAGGAACTTTAATTGTGCCACGAGTGTTTCGAAAACTACAAAATGGTGCTTTCTCCAGTGTATAATAAGCGTACCGTCCAGCGAAACAGTGCGGCATTAATGCTGTACTGTTCCGATTTAAAAAATATAATAATTATAAAAGTTTATTATTTATTCATTAATTTTACTCCAGTATTTTTGAGTTTTCTTCATTCCTTAAAAACTATGTTTAAAATTGTCTTATGCAAATTTCATAAATAATGTTTTATTCTTCAAAAACAGTGAATAATGTAGCGCATAATAGTAACTTCGCATTTTGATTTGAGTTGATATAAATGTACCTCCACACACACACACACACATGTACGTTTATATATATGTATATATATATATATATATATATATTATATATATATATATACACACACATATACATACACCAGATATATATATTATATAATATGATAATCCCGCAGGAGGTTGGTCCGCACACATAGGACCCTGCCTCTGGGCCTTATATTTAAACTTCTAGAAATAAATTAATAATTCTATACGCTCATTTAATTTCAACGTTTGTGGCATATAAAAGAAATAAGTAAGTATTAAGCATAGAGAATACTGAACGTGTGCTTGTGCGAGGACATATATGTTTGCACTTCAGTTATTTTTGAAAAACAAATGTATTATCCTTATGTGTACTGTAAATTATATTAAATATTAACATTTACATTGAATACTGCAATTATTTTTTCTTTCAGAGATGTGTGGAATCATTTTACTAATACAACGCAGCGTACTAACAAAAATGTCGAAGGATTCCACTCGAAGTTAAACAAAAGATCTTCATCATCGCATCTGAATATTTATGATTTCATTGAAATAATTAAAGCCATCCAACTTGAAAATGAAGCCAAAATACGTATGCTGCGGACAGGCAGAATGGAACCCCCTGTCACCATTCATAAATATAAAAGAATCAATGATACTATAGCAGCACTCAAGGAAAAACTGAGCAGGGGGGTTATTAATTTATTCGATTATGTTGATGCTATTAGCTATGCTGTCCATTTAGAATAAAAAAATGAATTATTTAAGAAAAATTATTATTGTTTTTTAGGTATGCAAATGAATATTTTTTAAATCTTTATATTAATAGTTTTTACTTATTATATTTGACTTGTCAATTCAAAAATATAGATAATAGCTTGAAGAGAATAAATAATTTTTAAACAGTTTTAAGTATCATGTAGTTTTGAGATTGTATAATTAATTTTAACGTTTGAAATTTTAATATTAATTTTCATATTTTGTAAGTCAGTTAATTTTTTTAGTATAATTAGCAGTTTAAGTAATTTTATAGCATCACGTTAAGAGGTCCTTTATTAAAAAACTAAGTTCTTTCTTTCTTTTTTGATGTGCTTGCAATAGTAACGTGGTCGGTAGGACTCCTGGTGAACTCAACCACGTAAAATAAATGAGACAACGCAGTGTGTGGTGTTACGACCTAGCTCCTTCCATAGAAGTAGAATAGGGGAGGATAGAAAGGCAATCCCCTTGTTATGTGTAGCACAGAGGTCAGGTCACGTGAAGTTTCGCCCACATGGCGAAGTTGGGACTATATTGGTGGAAATTCGTTGTTGCTTTGTTTGATAGACAGTCCTGGAAACCACTCAGAATGGAAATGCAACCTCATCTGGATACCGGCAACCAATGATCATCATCGACCTGTGGTTCAGGTTTAAGTTCTATGTTCTTTTTTCACTTCTATGGTTACTTCATGGAGCTTATCGTGCTGGGGAAACACACCACAAAAGGAAAAGGTTCTCTTTTTTGCAGAATTATTTTTTAATAAAATTCCTTCTCTTTCACCACGCCTCTTTACACTGTGCTCTGATTTGTTGCAAAGCTATCATTTTTTTTTCCTCATTCATCACTGTGATAAAACCATCCACCATATGTTAGTAAACTGAAAATTTTTACTACTCAGAATTTCAATGCATATATATTTCTTATTATTACTTGTACGCAGCTCTCAAGAAATGCAAGATTTGTAAGTCCAGTTCAGCAAGTGCGAAAAAATAAAAATAGGGTTTGCTAAACTGGAAACTGGACTTCAAAAACAGCTTTCAACAACTAGGCAAAACAGCTTTCCATCTTTGTAATCAAATATAAATAAATATAAAATTAAGTATCTACCGGTGGTATCGGTCGCTAAATTACTGCCGGTATAATACCAAATCGCGTATTCCCTTTGCACAGCCTCCCAAAAAAGTATTCCCTCGTAAGTCAAATGTCTTATGTCTTTTTTATGTCTAAAGTTTCATTCTTCATTAAAGTGACTAATGTAGTATATAAAAGTAACTTCACTTACTTCTTTTGAGTTGCATGTTTTTTCGAAAAACTAATTAGCTATTCATGAAACTAAAAAAAAAGGAATTTAGCTTGCACTCCAAAACTTTAGAGAGGGTATACACTAGGGTGGAGCACTCTTATATGAGAAAAAATTTTTTGTTAAATTTTCATTTATAATAATGATCAAAGTGTGACCCAAGATGAGAGGAATTTAAAAAGCATTTTATTTTTAAAATTAGTATTTTCCTTCCACCCGCGCATTTTTCGAAAATTTACATTTTTGCTACCATACTGATAAAACTTGAAGGAGCATATTGTTTATAAATTCTATTAAACTATTTATTATTATGAAAAAGTCAAGTCAGATAGAACAAATTAATGCTAATTTACTAAAAAATGTGAGCCACCTAAAGCATAAAACATGCATAAGCATACAAAAAATTAGTCAAAGGAGACCTTAAAATCACGTTTGGTGTCGAATTTGGGCATGAGTTTTTCTTGACTCAAATTTTGATTTTACGAGACCTTCTCTGGCCTTCTTATCACATACCTGTTTGTTGGCTACTTACTTGGCTGCTGTTCTCCTGCTCTAGCGCTGTTAAGATCCAGAAAAGAGAAGTCTCGAAAATTCAAATCAAATGCGTGGGTAGATAGACTCAAAATAAATAAATAATATTTTAGGATACGCTTTTTGAAAGGTTGGGTCACATTCTTATAGCTATTAAAAAACAGTTTGGCAAAATTTAATTTTTCGCTCCACCCTAGTATACACCCACTCAGGAGAATATTCGTGTGTAAGACATATTTCCTATTTTAGTTTGTACATAACTAATTAGTTTTTTTTGGGAAACGCAATACTTAGAAAAATATTTTACTATATTCTACATCTTTCACATTTTATAAAGAACAGCACTGTAGATATGAAACCAACAAAGAGAATTTGACTTGCACTCGAATACTTTTTTGACAGGGTGTACATCTGTGATAATCGAGAAGCATAAGCGGTTAATGCACCAAAAAAAGTGGAGTGGGGGGCAAAAGAGATGTGAGTGTGGAGGTAAGACAGTGAGGGGGTGCCCTAAAGCTGCTTTATTTGGTGGTTTGTTACTTTTAAACTTTAAAAAAGTGGGGGTTCAAGGCAACTTTGCTTTTAAAAGTGGGGGACTGTACCCCAACGCCTAACGAGCCGCCTATGCCGAGAAATTTCTTTATGTCACACAAGCGCAGTTGCTGTTCAGCGATGAAGCGAATGTAATCTCACTTGCAATTTAAAAATAAGCCTCTCAAAAGCTAAAAGTAAGCCTTCCATGGTCCACGCTAAATGAAATACCATTAGGCCTTCCATGGTCCTTGGTAAATGAAATACCATTAGGAATGGGCAGCTGACGCCACACGTAAACATCGTAGAGCTCTGAGAGGCAGAACATTGGACCTTCAAACCAATCAATTCAACAACTTCTGCCTCTCAAACGCGCATAGACCTTGCGCATGTTGTTTGTTTACAATTCTGCCCATAGGGCTGTAGCATGTTTTACTAACACTATGTCACGGACAGCAAACCTATTGGTTACGCTCCAGTTTTCCTACCATACATCCAGTAGAACAAGCCTGCCTATTGGTTAGTCTGCCTTGTTTTGACTACCAGTGACGTCAGAAGCTACAGCCCTATTCCTAATTGAAATACTACATTAATCTGGGGGGGGGGGGGAATCATTTGCCATCAAGTCGGAATGCCGAAGTTTGCAGAATTTTGTTGATACTAACCGCCAAGACAACCAGCTCCGTCGCCCTACCTTAATGTTCTTGATACTCGATTCAGTGCTGTTGGCCAAATTATTGGACTCATTTCAAAGAAAATCATGGTTCTTTGTTTTAAACAGTATTTGTCATATGTTTTTAACAGCATTTAAGAGTTTTTAAGGTTAGGGTTGCTACAAATGGTACTCACGTATTATCCGGCGGTCATTCCGCCAAATTATCTTTTCATGAAATGTGCCGGCAGTTGCCAATCGTATTCTGAACCTCGTTCTAAACGCCATTTAAGGTTTTTTCCATGCCCTGATCAATTTGCGCACGAAAAAAGTGGGTGATGCCTTTCGAAATTTTGCCACTGTAACCGTAACTGTGTGAGTTTTATTGTTTTTAAATCATCACAATCTGGACCCCATACATTCAAATATTTATATCTAAACTTTCGTTTCGATTGTTTGAACGGTTCGGCCACTAGGGACTCATATATAGGGGAAGTTTCTTTTTAGACCACCCTGTTTATAAAATTCAGAACATTGAAATATTTTAGGAGGGATAGGGGGAAATGCTTGAGCTCTATAGGCTTGACTCTCGAGGTTTTCCCTAGGATTGCCACTTTATAAGAAAACCCCCAAATTAAAACTTTTCAATATAAAATTATCATTTCTGTTTAATTAATCTAGTATACAGCTGCTCACTTGGCTTTCCCTTAAAAAAAAATAGGTATTTCTCCTTGTTAATACTGTCATATGATGTTAATGTACCTTCCTAAACTGGAGTGAAGTATAGTAAAAAAATTTCATATTTAAGAACTTCTTTAGGTGCAAAATTTGGCGTCAAAAAATACTAAAAAATCTGGGTGCCTCAAAGCTACAATACAAGGTGATTCATAATGAATGGGCCAAATTATCTTTTCATGAAATGTGCCGGCAGTTGCCAATCGTATTCTGAACCTCGTTCTAATGCCATTTAAGGTTTTTTCCATGCTCTGATCAATTTGCGCACGAAAAAAAGTGGGTGATGCCTTTCGAAATTTTGCCACTGTAACCGTAACTGTGTGAGTTTTATTGTTTTAAATCATCACAATCTGGACCCCATACATTCAAATATTTATATCTAAACTTTCGTTTCGATTGTTTGAACGGTTCGGCCACTAGGGACTCATATATAGGGGAAGTTTCTTTTAGACCACCCTGTTTATAAAATTCAGAACATTGGAATATTTTAGGAGGGATAGGGGGAAATGCTTGAGCTCTATAGGCTTGACTCTCGAGGTTTTCCCTAGGATTGCCACTTTTATAAGAAAAACCCCCAAATTAAAAACTTTTCAATATAAAAATTATCATTTCTGTTTAATTAATCTAGTATACAGCTGCTCACTTGGCTTTCCCTTAAAAAAAAAATAGGTATTTCTCCTTGTTAATACTGTCATATGATGTTAATGTACCTTCCTAAACTGGAGTGAAGTATAGTAAAAAATTTCATATTTAAGAACTTCTTTAGGTGCAAAATTTTGGCGTCAAAAATACTAAAAAATCTGGGTGCCTCAAAGCTACAATACAAGGTGATTCATAATGAATGGGCCAAATTATCTTTTCATGAAATGTGCCGGCAGTTGCCAATCGTATTCTGAAACCTCGTTCTAACGCCATTTAAGGTTTTTTTCCATGCTCTGATCAATTTGCGCACGAAAAAAAGTGGGTGATGCCTTTCGAAATTTTGCCACTGTAACCGTAACTGTGTGAGTTTTTATTGTTTTAAATCATCACAATCTGGACCCCATACATTCAAATATTTATATCTAAACTTTCGTTTCGATTGTTTGAACGGTTCGGCCACTAGGGACTCATATATAGGGGAAGTTTCTTTTAGACCACCCTGTTTATAAAATTCAGAACATTGAAATATTTTTTAGGAGGGGATAGGGGGGAAAATGCTTTGAGCTCTATAGGCTTTGACTCTCGAGGTTTTTCCCCTAGGATTGCCACTTTATAAGAAAAAACCCCCAAAATTAAAAAACTTTTTCAATATAAAAATTAATTTCATTTTTCTGTTTTAATTAATCTAGTATTACAGCTGCTCCACTTGGCTTTCCCTTAAAAAAAAAAAATAGGTATTTCTCCTTGTTAATACTGTCATATGATGTTAATGAAAAACCTTCCTAAAAACTGGAGTGAAGTAATAGTAAAAAAAATTTTCATATTTAAGAAACTTTCTTTAGGTGCAAAATTTTGGCGTCCAAAAAAATACTAAAAAAATCTGGGTGCCTCAAAGCTACAATTACAAGGTGATTTCATAATGAATGGGCCCAAAATTATCTTTTTTATGAAAAATGTGCCGGCAGTTTGCCAATCGTATTCTGAAACCTCGTTTCTAACCGCCATTTAAGGTTTTTTCCATGCTCTGATCAATTTGCGCACGAAAAAAAAGTGGGTGATGCCTTTTCGAAATTTTTTGCCACTGTAACCGTAACTGTGGAGTTTTTTTGTTTTAAATCATCACAACTGGACCCCCCAAATTTAAATAATTCTAAAT
>JAWZYV010017190.1:0-50527 GCA_038373885.1 Cheiracanthium punctorium
CATCCATATGTAAAAGTTGTAGGGGTTTAGTTGAGCGGATTGAAGGGATGCTTTTAAAACTTTTACGTCTCGTTTTAGCTATTTTACAATTATGGCATGATATTTCGGGGTTTGCTCTTAAAGTAGGAAGGCCAAAGACACAGTTTGATTTACTAGTTCCAATTATGGACTTATAATTAATATGACAGAACCTTTGGTGCCAGAGTTCTAAATCTTCCGATTTAGGGGGAGAGGGGACATTTGCTTCAGGTTTCTTCTCCTGAGTATTTTTAAAATTTCGCTTCAACTTATACTTGGGATACAAAAAATACAGTCCTTGCTTCTTATAGGCGGTGAATAATTTTCGATTATTTTTCAGAAATGCATGAACTTTACCCTGACCACCTCTAAAGGTAAGACCTTCTGAATCGAGGATAGAACCGGATAGTAAATTGCGTCTTAGTTCAGGGGAGTATAAAACATTTCTCACAACACGTTTCATCTTTCCGTTCTGGAAATTCAGAACTACGGTTCCTCTCCCCTCGACAGGACATTCAATACCATTTATGGCGACAGACATTGACTTACCCTTAAGGTGCCTGCCTACCTTTAAAATGCAATTTTCGATCAAAAATCCTATTTTTAGTTTTTGGCTATTTATTAAAGCTTAATTTATTAGCTTTCTAAATCCGTTTGAATTTTCTTTCTATCATGTTTAGAACTTGAGTTATACGAATTTTAATAGAAGTCACTTGGAAGCTTTCGAAACCGGAAGTAGGATTCTGCCGCCGGAAGTGAATCGTAAATGTTTGTTTACATTACTATTTTACCTAATATGAGTATTAAACTTTGTTACTAGTTATAAAATGAGCATGAAAAATAAAATTGAAAACTTCAAATTATTTAGAATGTGTTAAATATTTGTGGCAACAGCAGTTTTTACTTAGAAATCTGGCATTAAAGTTAGGCTACTACGTTTGTTTACATTTTCGTCGCGTGTTTGCCGTGCTTCCGTTACGAGTGTTTATAAGCTTTTTAATATTAATTTAATTTAGCTTTTTAAATCTTTTTTGACTTAAAATGGGAAAAAGTATTGGAAGGAAGAAAAAACGCCAGTTTCATGGCAATAGATACAGCAAATCTAACGAAAATGACACTCTCGAAAATCATGCTGTACGTACTATAGCATGTGCAAAACTGGACACTACGACTAATACGAGTGTTGAATTAGCAGATCAATCAATAAGTGGAAGTAGAATTATTGATTTAGTGATATTGTGCAGTGTTTTTTCTGACATTTGTTGTCCTCAATGTCTGAATTTAGGATTAACTTTAAATGAAGACTCAAGGTTTGGATTATGTTCTCATTTTGTTTTGAAGTGTAACAACTGCAACTTTTTGAAAGGTTTCGCTTCATCCAACAAGGTAAATAATGAGTCAGAAGTAAACAAGAGATTTGTTTATGGAATGAGGCAAATTGGCAGAGGTTTCTCTGCGGCTTATAAATTTTGTAGCACTATGAATTTACCAAGACTTGCAAAAGCTACTTATGAAAAGTATGAAAAGAAACTTTTGAAAGTTGTAGCAGATATAGCTGAAAGTTCTATGCTAAAAGCAGCTGAAGAAGTTCGCTCAATAACAAACAGCGATGAATGTGGAGTTTCGGTGGATGGAACTTGGCAGCGAAGAGGTCACACATCATTTAATGGCTGCGTTGCAGCTATTTCAGTGGACACTGGAAAGGTTTTAGACCTGGAAGTTATGTCTTCGTACTGTAGAATATGTAAAAAGTTACATAACTTCTCAAAGAATGCTGAGTTGGACTCATTAAAAGCTGATCATGTGTGTCAATGCAATTTTGAAGGTGCTGCGGGAAAAATGGAGACTGTTGGTGCATCACGCATTTTTCAGCGGTCTGTGGATCAACGGAAGTTGAAGTACGTAAAGTATTATGGTGACGGGGATTCCAAAGGTTTTCAGTGTGTACAGGACACTTACGGAGAAAAAAGTGTGACCAAATTAGAGTGTATTGGACACATACAGAAACGTGTAGGTTCACGTTTACGGAAACTAAAATCAAAAACCAAAGGTATCTCGGGAAAGGGTAAGTTGACAGACGCATTTATAGACAGGCTCCAGAATTATTATGGAATTGCCATTCGTGCTAATGTTGGGGATTTGAAAAGCATGCAACAAAATGTTATTGCAGTATTATTCCACTGTGCATCGAATGCAAAAAAGCCAATGCATGGACAATGCCCAACTGGAACACAGAGCTGGTGCTTTTATCAACGAGCTCTGGCAAAAGGGGAAATCAATATTAAAGAAAAGTACCCTGGTTTACCCAACGACATCCTAAATACTGTAAAGCCGTCTTATTTAGAACTGTGTTCTAGGGAAATTTTGGAAAAATGCCTACATGGAAAAACACAAAACGCCAATGAGTGTTTTAATGGCGTTATATGGCAGAGAGTGCCAAAGGAAGTGTTTGTATCGTTAAAAACTGTGAAACTGGGGGCGTATGATGCAGTAATACAGTTCAATGAAGGCTATCAAGGCTGTCTAAAAGTTTTAACACATCTAAATATCACAAATCCTGGGTATTTTACCGTGTCAGGATATCGACAGCTCGATGGCTTTCGAATGACCAATTCAAACCGTCATTCAACCCCAAGTGCACATAAACGTAGAAAAAATTTAAAAGCAATTAGAAAAAAAAAGATCATTGTTCATAATAATAGAGATGGCGAGCTGTACAAATCAGGAGCATTCTAAAAATAATTTTTTTATTTTTGAGGTAAGATTTAGTATTTGTTTCTTTTTTATGCTTTTTCTCAAAATGAGATTTTTACGATTTTGCTTTATCGCAAAACACCATAACTCAAAAAATTATTAATGCAATGTTTCGAAACTTTCACAAAATACTCTTGAGGAGTCATTTTAGAGACTGAACTACTATGATGATTCTAGTTAAATTATTTTTTGTTTTTTTTTGTTGATAGAAGTTATGAATTGTCATGTATATTCGTGATTTTTCCCCGCATAAAATGTTAACTTCTCTAAAATATTAAATAACATGGTTAGAGTTTCGAGTTTAGTTCATTCCCTTAAGGACCTTTCAATAATCAAAATAAAATTTACAGAATAAAAATATCTTTATTTAAATTTGACTTACAATGTTTTCATAAAGTGCTTTTTTTTCGCAAATTTTATGTATATTTTGAGCCTAAATATCAAAATATTTTAAAATTTGCATATTTTTTCATGTTATTCGCAGTAATACAGTTCAATGAAGGCTATCAAGGCTGTCTAAAAGTTTTAACAGATCTAAATATCACAAATCCTGGGTATTTTACCATGTCAGGATATCGACAACTCGATGGCTTTCGAATGACCAATTCAAACCGTCATTCAACCCCAAGTGCACATAAACGTAGAAAAATTTTAAAAGCAATTAGAAAAAAAAGATCATTGTTCATAATAATAGAGATGGCGAGCTGTACAAATCAGGAGCATTCTAAAAATAAATTTTTTATTTTTGAGGTAAGATTTAGTATTTGTTTCTTTTTTATGCTTTTTCTCAAAATGAGATTTTTACGATTTTGCTTTATCGCAAAACACCATAACTCAAAAAATTATTAATGCAATGTTTTGAAACTTTCACAAAATACTCTTGAGGAGTCATTTTAGGGACTGAACTACTATGATGATTCTAGTTAAATTATTTTTTTTTTTTTTTTTGTTGATAGAAGTTATGAATTGTCATGTATATTCGTGATTTTTCCCCGCATAAAATGTTAACTTCTCTAAAATATTAAATAACATGGTTAGAGTTTCGAGTTTAGTTCATTCCCTTAAGGACCTTTCAATAATCAAAATAAAATTTACGGAATAAAAATATCTTTATTTAAATTTGACTTACAATGTTTTCATAAAGTGCTTTTTTTTCGCAAATTTTATGTATATTTTGAGCCTAAATATCAAAATATTTTAAAATTTGCATATTTTTTCATGTTATTCGCAGTTTTTAACTGTATTCTATTATATAATGCACATAAATTAGCAATTTTTTAATTATTAAGAAAAATCCCCCCCGACAGTAGGCAGGCGCCTTAATGGGTGTAAAATATTTAAATAGATCTTTTTCATTACAAAAGTGATTACTTTCGGCAGTGTCAAAAACCCATGAACGATCATTTTCAATTACTTGGTTAGAATAAGCTTCAATAATAAAATTTTTAGGGCGATAAGATCCTTTTTGCTTTTGGGGAGGAGGGTGTCTGCAGTTGATTTTTAAATGTCCGGTTTTCCCGCATCCATAGCAGCGCCTCGTCTCACGTTTAAAGTTTCCTTTACGAGGGGTACGTTTTTCATGTTTGGCTTGACTGGACATAGCAATAGCGGCACGGTCGCCTAAGCTTTGTTTCAACCTGGCTTCCTCGGCTAATAATTCAGCTAGAACATTATCGAACTTAAATTCATCGTCATCCCATCTATAGATGGCCTGCACAATCCCTGCGCACTCGGGGGTAAATATCTAATTAATTGAAAAGATTGGTACCAATCCGCTAATGGTGTACCGGCTTCACGCAACTGCGTTGCAATAGATTTTAAACGAGCACCAAATAATCCTACTTCCTCATTGTCGTTAATTCCGCATGAAAAGAACTCATCGGTCAAAGCGATAGAACGAGCTCTTGATTCGGGCTTAAAGCGTTTCTTTAGCTTTTCCCAAACTTCCTTGGGATCATATGTCCCGGCGAGGAGGGGCTTATATTCACTGAATATATTTAAATATATGGTACTATACGCTTTACCGTATCTAATTTTATAGTCCCTCAACTCTTTAACTTCCGTTTCTTTTGGTCTAATTTCTTCGCCGGTTACAATATCCCAGCAATTTCTATCTATTAACAAGACTTTTATATCTTCTTTCCATGTCTCATAGTTATCAGAGCCCAATTTATCAACTTGCATCGATATAGTTTCCATTTTTTTTTCTGATTTCAGATAGATTTATATAATTAAAAGCTTCTAATCAGGGCCCGCCCTCTTAATGCTCGTTAAAATCTTTTTGTAAATAGTTAAAATCAAGGAATACATGCACATACTTAATAACATAATCTTCACATAATTTTAAATGGCAGAGGCCCATAACCTAAATGTCTGTGTTTAGCAGAGTTTTATACTTCAAAATTTTGAGCAGTGAAAGCTAGTAAGAAAAATGAATTGAGGGCTTGCCAGGTAAAAGATGACAAAAGCGTTTACCTTGATAGTTCTTTTATTTTAGTAATGAAGCATGAAGGCTTGTATACAGATGGGGATGAACAAAGGAAACAAAAAACAGGTATTTGATGTGGTACAGCATCTATGTGTCATCGGACATTCTGGACAACAAATCGAACCGGGGTCGAACAGCATCACCTTGAGGTAAGCTTGTAGTGACATAATCAAAAAGGCTTTATTGGAAGCTGCGGCGGGAAGGCTCCAGGTTAATCGTTTGACTCAGCTCAGAGCATCTCACATGGCTGGCTTCGAGCGTCCTTCTACACGCATCTGTCGCATCACCCTTTTCGCCTCCTCTCTCACTCTATCGCGGCGAACGGCGAACTTTTATACTGTTGGCCAGGCAACGACGTCACCAAGGACTGCGGACCTGTGACGTGAAAAGAAAAAGGAGAAAATAGCTCCGCGGCAAATCGCCGGGAGTACAGCGCCTTTAGCGGCCAAAAACAGAAACACATTATGCAAAACGTTTTGCAGCAGTTAGGTGCTTGTTTGAAGCGTTGATATTAGAATAGTGTTAAGTAAGAACTTTAATTAATAAAAATAAGAGCTATCTGTGCCTTTAGATTTTAAGGCAAATAATTAAAGTTAAGTTATACAGCATTCAGTTATAATAAAGAAAACACAGCCACATGTCATGGAACCTTTAAGGTAAGGTTTACCGTTACTTTTCCTAACAGACGCTACCAGCAAATTTGAGCATTTACAATAGAGCTTTTTCATTTCTTTTGCTTTTGCTATATTTCCACCTACACTTTTTATTTCTAACCTCACACTGCTAATCTGCTATACAAAAATGCTTCTTTATATGCATTTTATTTATTCTTAAAGTTTGGCCTATGAATTCAGTAACACCATGTATATGTGTATATCTTGGGTGCACCCTCCTGGAAATGATCCTGCCGGCACCCTTGAATTCAATCGTCCTTCAATGAGTATGGACGAACTCCAAAATCTGTACTATTCCCGGAGTTCACCGAAAAAAATCTGATGTGGACACCACATGATTTCCTAGAACGTCTATAAAATCAAAAATATTTTCGGCGCACTTCATCTAAACGTATTTTGTTTGGAAAAGATAAAATACTGCAATAATACTATGGTTTAGCGAATTCTAGCCAAACATTTGAGATATCGCCAAGCTGGGCTGTATTTGAAAGATTTGCTTTTGGCACTTAATTGGGATATATTTTTCCAAAAGCCAACAAACTTGAGATAGTTCGCGAGATTTTGGGCAATAGCAGAAATAGCAATTCATCACAGACTTTCAATTAACTCAATATATCCATACACTTTAATGTATTTAAACCCATTTGGCTGACCCTGTAAGTGTAATTACCCAGTCGATTGCAATTAAAAAAGAGATGCCCAGTTAGATGTTACAATAGTTCTAAATACAAAATTTGACATTCTACGGTTAAAAGTTTTAGAGTTATGCGAAATACGAAATTAATTTTGGCCCCGGATTTGGCGATATTTCGGCAAAACTCACCGAGGTCGATGAAAAATAGTAGGATTTTGGGCATTGATCAAACAATGACTGACTACAGTACGTAATATATTGACGATTTCCATTGACATTAATGTATTGAAATTCTTTTCGGTGGTCCTGTAAATAAACTCTCAAGTAGATTGGAACCGAAAATCGAAATGCACAACTAGATGTAATAACAATCTTGGATGAGATCCAAGACAATGACATCTCTATAATTTGTTGATGATATGAAATTTCAGCAATCTACGACCAATAATTTTTGAGATATGAGGATTAAATACATACAAATGTACACCAAAATTCGCCAATCTTGGCGACTTTTGGCGTAATTTTTGAGGGAGGCACGTGACCGTCGTTGCACCATAATCTAACTGCATGCTAGGATGGTATTGTGCTTGAAAAGGCTGAATGTCTCTAAACCTGCCATTTGACCTTAATGTGTTGGAATTTTCTGAGTGTTCCTGTAGAAGAACTATAAATAGAGACACTATTTTCGGTGGAGAGATTCATTTTGTGATCCTTAACAACATATATCACTTTTATTCGTTTGAAATAGCCTAATACTTTTTAAATACCTTATAATGAATTTCTGCCCATAGACCGTAATGTATGAAAAATCTTTTGGGTGGCAGTAAAGATTGGATAAGTTTATAAACGTACCCGATGTTTTAATAGATGAGCGAGCTGTTGAAAGAACATGTCCTGGAATTTGAAATAAGGCAGTGCGGGGATTCTAAAGATTGAATTATTATTTATATAAAAGGACCTGATGGTTGTTGGTTGCCTTGTAAATGGCCGGCATCTAAAAATATATGTGTGTTTTATAAATCCAATCTTATCTCAAGATATTTATAGTATTTTGTATGATGTTTTAATAAAATTTGAAGATTAGCGAGAAGTTTAGCGTGGGAAAACTTTACTTTGGCCCTGTAAATAAACTATCCAGTCGACTGGAGCAGAAACGCGAGGTGCACAACTAGATGTTACAGCAATCCTAAATATAAAATTTTAACACTCTAGAACCAATAGTTTTGAGATATGTGAGTTGCATATGTACAAACGTATGTATAGACGGGAAAAACTCGTCGAAATGGACTCGTGATCGGTCGTCGATCGTAAAACGGAGACCTACAATATGCTTACTGAATTTGAACTTATACGAATGCACCATTTAGACAACTAGTACGCCTTAAATTATTTGTGTCTATAGACCATAATAATGTATAAGAATCCTGTTTTGCAACCCTGTTAACAAACTATAAGCTGTGCACACACCAAAATATTTGCCGGTCATGTGCCTGAGATCTACAATATACATATACTTAATTTTCGCTTAATAAAATACACCGTTTAGAACTAACGTTAAAACAATGAGTATGGTATACAGCCAAATTGTACTGGTCCCGCGTTGGGGCATACTGCGTGGCTGTCTATCAAACGATGAAGAGATTCAGGCGGTTTGCATGCAGATGTGCATGCAGATACAACGTAAATACGTGTTAGAACCCTTTAAAAAGGTCCCCTCCTCAAGGCCCGCCCAAGTCTCCCTCTCACGTGGGTAGATGCCCTTCGTGTAGGCTTGCCATAACACAAAATACTGAAATACTCAATAGACGCTAGCGCACTTTCAGGAACTCCCGCCCAATGTATTAAATTCTTTTTGCAGCCTGGTAAAAACTACACATCTTGTACACGCGAAAATCAATATGGGTGGTCTATAATATATATAAAAAATTTCAGCTCAATCAAATGCACTATTTAAGAGCTATCGTGTTTGCTTACGTACACAAATCCATCACCGCAAAAACAAAATAAATGAATTAATGCCCGAAAACGTGTAAATACATGAAAATCTTAAAAGTCGAATATTTTCATGATTACAATACTTTCCATATATGTTCGGAAAGTAAAAATGCGATAGACTTAAAGATGAGGATCATTGACACATGAGAGAAATGACAAAATAGTATTCCGAAAATCAGTCATCACATTTGCGTAATAGCAATATATTTTTTTTATCGTACCAGTTTCATAAATTTGCACCATTTTATTTTTTATTGGACCTTTAATTATAACCCTTTTGAGCAGTATGGCTAACGTAATGTATGGGTACATCCACGCGCCACTGTAGCGTACGCAGACTTCCTTCAAGGGGAGGGGGAGGGAAGACATAATTTGCATGCACATTAAGAAAGTACTATCTCCGCACTCAATATCATCCCCCCC
The DNA here is from genome assembly GCA_038373885.1 of Cheiracanthium punctorium. Taxonomy (NCBI): domain Eukaryota; kingdom Metazoa; phylum Arthropoda; class Arachnida; order Araneae; family Cheiracanthiidae; genus Cheiracanthium; species Cheiracanthium punctorium. The sequence goes on from JAWZYV010017190.1 coordinate 8,987, forward strand.
CCTTTCTTCAAAAAAGAAATGGTATGCAAAAAGAACAAGAAAAAACATATAAGTAATGGATGATTGGTACATAGTTGGAGTTCATGAGATCAATGATGTTACATATGATGTTACATAACACGTAAAACTGTATGTCTTTTCAAATATATTAACATTCCTGATAGCACTAGATCAGTAATTCCGGATTTCTTTCCACTATCTTGCGACAGTGCAGAGAGTAGTTTCTTTCGAAGGAGCTATGCATTAGAGTCGTGTATAAATAAACGTAATTTTCGCAAGGCATAAAAATCTAAATGCTTATGAGGTTGCATCGTGCCAAATGAATAAAACATTGAGTATGGTGGATTACTAAAGTATTAAAATCCAGACTACCAGGCAACTGCGTCTATCTAACGGTCTGAAGTTTTGGGCGATTTTTGCCAGATGTTACGCGAATATGCTTCGAATTTCTGAAAAAGACCTCGCCCAAGGCAACGCCCCCCGCTAAGCAGATACCCGTCTTTTAGATTTGCCTCAGCAAAATACTCACATACGATATACACATACTCACATACCTGCATCGAATGCTAACACTGACTGATCTAAAAATTAGGAGGATACGTACCCCTAGCTAAGCCCTTAACTCACACTTCCTTTAAAAAAAAAAAATTAAAATAGACCTACAATTTAAGCTTTCCAGGGGCGGTGTCAACATCGGTATGTCACTTTTTTATATTTCTTTAAAGTAAAGAAAGAACAACTACTAATTATTTTAACTTTTAAAATTATTAGGTCGGTGCATAATTATCAGGCGTTTTTCCCTTTCCCCATCGGCCGGAACAGTCCCAGCTTTCGCTCCCTTCCAGTCTGCCAAAAGTGCCTGGTCGTCAAAATCCGATGGTCGACCTCGTCCTGGCTTATCTTCCAAGCTAATGTCACCAGACTTGAAACGGGCAAACCACCCTGCATCGAATTCTGTTGTATTGTATTGTGGCGAAGCTACGCAAGGGCTATCTGCCAAAGAGAGAAGGTGCCTTGGTCGAAGGACATTTGAAAAGGTTCTTCACGCTGTAACTGGATAAAAGCGACCAAAACTCAACACTGTTAGATTGACAGCCGCAGAATAGGACAAAACGCTGGACATTCACACTTTAAACAATTTTTTTTTAATATTGTAAAAAAGTGACATGCTGAAACTGACTGTGTCCACAAAAGGTTATCTTTTTATTAAAAAATAAAAGGTAATACAATCACAGTACGAAAAATTATCTTTGGCCCCCAATACTTCAATAAAATAATCTAGCTGAAGTAGCAGCTTTAAAAAAAAATGAAAAAAATCCTCTTCAATATACATTGTCAGCGATCCAGAGTGGGGGAAGGGACACAGGAACACGTACCACCTGAAAATTACAGTGTAGAATATTGACTTCGTTTTTAAATTCAAGTGAATTTATTTACCAGAAATATGAGCCAAATGTTTTGTGCCACTTCCAGAATTTTTTCTGAATCAACCACTGTTAGTATCTACCCTGTTCATTTTAAATTAAATTCAAAATGTGCAAGTTAAAGGCTTATTTGGGAGCGCCCTTATTGTTGGGGGCCCAGGCAATTGCCCCGAATGCCATGCTGAAAATCAGTCCTTGCATGTATCCTGTGTTTTATGTACGGAACACGAGTCCGGGTGGTGAACCCACTCAATACTTTTACCTTTCATTCACCCTCCTCTCAGTCCGAAAAGCCGATGATTCGGATCAAAATTTTTAGGTTACTCGAACGGTTAGATCTTATACCGTATTTAAATATATTGGACCAATTTGTTATATTTTGTAACGGATTGTGTCAATATGAATGGCATTTCGTTATTGCGTTATAACGGTATGAAGATGTCGTTCTGTCCCTTTAACGTTATGGTTTCATACCGTATTTAAATTGTTATTGAACGAAAGGTTATATTCTAAATTCATACTGTATCGTTATCAAATAGTTATGTGAGTTTAACGTTATAAACTAAACGGTTAACATGATTAACCGAATGCATTCTGTTACTGTTCTTAGATTTATTATGTATAGTACAGAAAAGAATAACGTTATATTAAGTGTACGTTGAATATCGTTATTAAATATAACGTTATTCCCCGAAAACTCTTCGGTCAAGTAACCGAATACTGATTTCTCAAATCATTAACGTTATAGATTATAACGTTATTTCGTGAAGAACGATTTGAAAGTTACGGTATGAATAACGTTATTCGGCTTGTGAATAACGTTATGATTTGTAACGAATAACGAATTGGTTATAACGCGCATTACGTTAAGTTACGGATCCCTGTTTTAAAGTTGAGGAATCGCAAAAAAACTGATTCCGAGATAAATGGACTTAAAGATTTAGGTATATGACTGTAGCAGTGGATTTTCAGCAATATGTGCAAGTCGAACTTTATTGTGAAATTCTTTGAGGTGATTTTTCGCTGTAACCTTTGTAGAACACACGACATATTTTAAGTGTCTGCTAAATGTTTTTGATTCCATTACACTTAAATTCATGTATGTGGAAAATAATTCGAGCCCAGCATGCCCCTTTCCTAATGCTGTAGCTGCTTGAACAGCTCTTCTGTTGATACTAAATGGAGATTTAGTTGTCTTCGTTGACAGACGTTGTGACGAGAACGTAATAAATTGAAAGTCACAGTTATTGCAGGATAAAACCAATTCATGTGCCAAGCCATATTTTTTTCCCAAGCATAAATTCAGACTTGAACTTTTACATTTTTTACAACAGCAATTTTGAAGGATATTCTGCAACACTCCCAGACTTAAAATAATGTTGCATGAAAGCAAGGAAGCATCAAATTTAGATGGCTCATCACTTTGAACTGCAGGCACACTTATATTATTTTTAAGTTCTTGTGTTCGGCAAAAATCACTTTTACCAGGATCAGAAGTAGTTGGTAACACTTTTGACGCTTAGCTTTCATCAAGTTCGACTTTTTAGCAGTCGATTTTCTTTTTCGTCCCATTGTTATCGTTGATATGAATGTTTATTCAAAACACAAGTTCAAACCGAAACATTAAATTATTAACAATTTGTAAACTATTTACACTAACAAACTTTTGTAAAATAAACAGAAAACTTAACAACATTCACCAACAACTAACGCAACACAAGAACCTAACACAGCAAAATAAATAAGGCTTTTAGAAATATAATACAGCACTGTGGAACCGCTAAAACAAGCATGGATCGCTAGAAATGTCTAATAAACAAATATCCACTCACTTCACTTCGAAGAAAGTAGAAGAAAAAAAGATATAGTAAAAATACAGCGATCATAACGGTTTGTTTACATTCTGCCATCCGGAGAGGGCCCTTTAATTCCAGACAGGTGGCGTGATAAGTACAGCTGTTGCAACGTAAAAGTTATATCTACAGATGTAATCATCGTAGAAACATGCGGTTTGCAGTATTTGATTCTAAACATTCTGTAGTATTTTTTAAAGAAAAAAAATAAAAATGTGTTTTTTTCGAGATTTTTGTGCCCCCGACCCCCTTAAGCAGAATTGTGTATAAAGTGAAAATAAACAACATAAAATGAAAAAAAAGGACATTAATAGGGCATGTGATCCCCCCCCTCATCTGTATACAAAGTTTACACCTTGTGACCATGCTTTCAATTAGGTGGTCAACCACCGCAGAATTATGCAATCGTCATTCTTCTTGTAGAGCAGTTTGCAGCTCAATAAGAGTGGCTGGAGGTGGGAAATGTGAAATAACAGCACGGCCGAGATCATCCCAAACATTTTCAATGGGATTAAGGTCGGGCGAATATGCTGGCCACGCCATACGCGCAATCGCTTCACTCTCCAGGTAGTCGTCGACGATGTCAGCTCTATGGGGACGTGCGTTATCTTCCATTAAAACAAAAGTAGGGCCAACTGCTGCAGCATACACTCTCACAATGGGTTCTAGTACTTCATCTCGATACCGGACAGCCGTCGCAGAACCCCGTTTAAAGATATGCAGGTCGGTGCGGTATCCTAATGAAATCCCTGCCCACACCATAATGCTTCCGCCTCGGAATGCGTGATGTTCGGTGATGTTTTGGGGCTGATTGCGTGTTCCTTGTTCGCGCCATATCCTTATACGCTTGTAATCTGGCTCCAGAGCAAATCTTGACTCATCAGTAAACATAACATTGCCCCAGTCAGACGCAGTCCAATTGACATGTTCCCGGCACCATTTTAATCGTGCCCCTCTTGATTGGACGGATAGAAAAATACAAACTTGAGGTATCCGGGCGCACAGTCCACTCATATGTAATCTTCGGCGCACAGTAGCTGCAGATATCGCCTTATCAATGGGCGCTGTAACCATTGCATTGTAGACTTCGCACGTGTGGAGGTCGCTCTGCGATTCCGTTTGGCTAAAATAGCAATATAGCGATCTTCCTCGGAGGTTGTAACCCTTGGGCGACCGGATACTGGCCTTCGGACAACTGTCTGTGTGGTTTGGAGTTGTTTCCATAAACATGAAATTACAGAATGATGAACGCCGAAGAAAAGAGGAACGTCTGTGATAGACTATCCTGCTCAAACCATCCAACAGCCCGACAGCTCTCAGAAAATTCCATTTGTTTTCTGGAAGCCCTAGAAACACGTCTAGAAAAAATATCATACGAATGTTCTCAACACCTTTCATCGTCACCTACATGCAACTCCTGTAACCCTTCACAATGGCGGCAACCCTTCACAATGAGAAAGGCGTTTACCCTCCCACACATTGGCCAAGCCCGGTGCTGCTTCACTAATTTACTTGCTCTTACGGGAACGGAGACAGAGAGTCTCAAAACACGTTTATAATAATTACCTTCAACTGGATCTAAAAATGAAAAAAAGATTTACCTAAATAAGAAAATCCTAAAAACGCTACTAATCATACTAGTAGAATGATTAACATCCGTCCGTACGACAACTATTACCTTCCATTATGTATATGAATCCAGACATATCCAGATAATAAAGAAAATATTAATCTATTTATATATACGTGAATGAGTACTCCCATAATGCTTCCATGCAAAAAGTTAACTTGAGGAGAGTTTTATATTTCTTTTACGTACATAGCATGAATAACTTGCACACATTTATCAAACTTATTTTAGCAAAGTAATAGTTTGGTTAAAAAAAATATATCATAGCGGGCTAAAGAATTTGCAAATTAGGTAACATAATACCCATAATTCTTTCAAGGACAGGAGCATACACTATAATTAAGGACCTCTAATTTTAAACTTTTCCCGCACACTTTCGCTGTTAAAAAATACTTAGCGATGCATAATTTAAATAAATAAAAGCTAGAATTTTGTAAACTTTGATTAAAACTTGAACTACATTTTAGAGTATAAAAATATATATCTCTGTTTTTCACTTTGTAATTTTTGTCATATTTTGTATGAGACATTTCAAAAAGTTCTTCTGATTTCATAAAAGGTCTGAAAATTAATTTAATCTGTGTAAATATATGTTGGATATCAGTTGTTGAACATAACAGTGATTTAACTATGCAGCACCATGGCGTTTATCCACAATAAATATTATTTAAAGTAATTTTAGATTGCTCATAGACATTACACCAATTATATTGTTTTATAAATTACACAGATTTTGTGTAATGTGTTGGCAGCTTATTTGTGCAGTTCCATATTAAACATATGTGAAGAAATTGTGAAGTGCCATTTTCGAGTACCACTAATCACTTTTTTAATTTTACAAAACCACTATTTCTATTGGGGGGGACTGAAAATATTTCCCCCCCCTCCAAAACCATTTTATCAAAATTCGTAACACATGGGTAGCAGTGGGCTAAAGCAAACACTTAACATATCCCAAATGACCTTAATGAAAAAAAGAGGTATCCATAAAGTTCTTGCTGTAAAATCCTGCACTCGCGAATTCCCGAAAGTCAATTTCAAAACAATTTTAATAACGTCCTACAATTCGGGTAGACTTAGAAAGGGGGGGGAGGGGGTTGATCGTCTTTCTTCAAAGGACAAAAAATATTTATGAGGCTATTTCCTAATGAAACGAAGAAACAAAAAACGCTTTGTTTAGGCAGAGCTTCTTTTGAATTAAAAACTTTTTGAAAATTTATTCTTTTGATTATGTGTAAAACTAAAACGGCATTACTTTCCCCTTCACCTATTATAATATTTTCTTTGGAGAGAAAGGAAGATTTCCACTGATTATAAATATTTCTTAAGCAAAAATGCAATTTAGAGATTCCATCCCATAAAAGTGACTATTCTCCCAAAAATGCATAATGGATTTCTGTAAGAGACGCAAAAAGTTTGGTTTTTGCCTGTTATTGCATGAATGTTTTCTTTCTTCCTACCTTTTCTTTTTCTTTCATTTCAGGTTTAAGCGCCAATCTCCAAATAATGTTTTTAGTGTCAATAATATGCATTAAACGAAACCTTCAGCTCAATTTAAATGATAACTTTTTAAAATATCTTTCAAACCTCTTGAAAAATGGAAAAGGAATAATTTTGCTGTTCTAAAGGAAGAATAAAATATTATTTATAAGTGAATTTTAATATCATTCAATGCCATACTGCAGAGAAATATCTGATATTGTAACTAGTGATTTTTAAATATAAATTGCAATTTAGTGATATACATCCCAGCTAGAAAAAGTTTGCACAAAAAGTGTACAAAATCCGAGCGTATTTGGCACCTCTGCTTGTGCACAAAAAGTGCAAACTAAATTGAGCATAAAAAGTGCAAACTATATTGTGCACAGAAAGTGCACTCTGGGGACCTAAACGAAAAAATGTAGAGGACGTGGTCGGTTGCTTTCCACTTTAGTGCGGCCATCTATATTCATATACAAGAACTTGCTCCACATTTCAAACTTCCGAGGAATAGATTCGATCCGGGGAACCGAGGCTTCGTAGGCGAGCATTCTAACCACTAGACTGGAGTCAACTCAGAATGGTCTGTCTTAAGTTTGAAGTGATTGTTGTTTCAAGTTCGGAATTGGAACATTTATGTGTTTAAATAAATACAACTAGACTTTACCAGTAAACTTATCAAAATTTAACAAAATAGCGATTTCTATGCATTTTAAGCTTTTGGAACCCGAGTAAGACGGTCAAAAAAAAGTTTGTCCCTCTGTCATTCTGTGCGTGATGCTTTTTTTATTCGCACATCACCTAGAACTGACTGAAGCGAATGAAATAAAATTTTGTGACATGATAGGTGGTCACTCATCTTGAACTATATTTTTAAAAAATTCATTAGATTTTGAGATTTTCCAAAAATTGTTTCAAAGTGCGTAAATTTTTGTTCGCAGATCAGGTATGAACGACTAAAGCGAAAGAAATGAAATTTGGTGACATGATAGATGATCACTCAATTTAACCTATAGGTGTCGGATTAAAACATTTTTTTTTTCAATTAGATTTTGAGATGCTTCTAAAAGTCGTTCCAAACTGGGTAAATTTTTGTTCGCAAAATTTAGCGACGCGATAGGTGTTCATACAACTTTAAAAAAGTCCCTAGACAGGGCCGTACCAAAAAAAAATTTCCAGTGGGGGGACCAAAAATTTCGTGGGTGGGTGGGGACTAAAAGGTGAAAAAGGCTAAGTTTTTCACAAAAGGCTACATTATTATTGTTTTGTTAACAAAATTTTAAATTTCCGGGGGGGACCAGGGGGTCCGCCCCCCCCTGGGTAGTAATTGTCCCTAGAATTTCTAATTATTTGGATTAGATTTTGAGATTTTTCGAAAATTGTTTCAAACTGCTTAAATAGTCATCAAATACAACTAAATTGTTGCATTTTGCAACTACAAAAGTATGATGAATATGTGTAAATATGATAAAGCTGTACATCAAGTTGCTGAATTCATCGAAGTTTTTTAAATTAAAAATGAAGCACTAAATGAAGATTTTTGAGATGTTTTGTGCGAGTTTGATTTTTAAAGCAAACTAATTTTTTGTTGCAAAAATTTTGGTGAAAAGAAGTACTAAAATTTTTCCATCCCTGTGCCTTTTATTGAATATGACATTTGCATATCCACAAAGTTCAATGTTAATATGCACTTGGAAAAATTTTACAGATTTTTAATAGACAGAAATAATGAAAATTTGAAATATATAAATTTTCACATCCATAAAAAAGTACATTTAAAATTGAAATATGTAAATTTTTGCGAATAAAAAAATCAAAATTTTTGCAAACACAGAATTATACTTTTATTTTATGCAAAAAATGTGCAAAGTATTTGAGAACATAGAATGTGCACTTTTTTGTATGTATAAAAACTGCAGATAATTTGCACAAAAAGTGCATACTTTTCCAATTTTTGCAAACTACAGAGTTATTCTTTTATTTTATGCAAAAAATGTGCAAACTATTTGAAAACATAGAATGTGCACTTTTTTGTATGCATAAAAACTGCAGATAATTTGCACAAAAAGTGCATACTTTTCAAAGTATTAAAAAATATGCACTTTTTGTGCACAAATTGTGTACAATCTATACTTTTGTGCAAAAAAAGTGCAGACTTTTTCTAGCTGGGATGATACTTAATAATAAATAGTATGCTTATCAGGTTCTTTTACTTTCATTTTAGGTTTAAGTGCCAATCACCAAATACTGTGTTTTAGTATCAATAATATGTATTAAACGAAATCTTCAGCTCGATTTAAATGATAACTTTTTAAAATATCTTTCAAACCTCTTGAAAAATGGAAAGGGAAGAATTTTGCGTTTCTAAAGGAAGAATAAAACATTATTTGTAAGTGCATTTTACATATCATGTCTACAATGTTTGCACGGTGAGGACGGGCGTTGTCATCCATAAACACAAATTCAGCACTCATGGCGCCCCGAAACAAACGTACATTTTGTTCCAGAATGACATCCCGATAGATGTGGCCTGCCATCGTTACACTCTGAACATGCAGGTCAGTTCTGGAACCAAGAATAATTCCTCCCCAAACGAGCCATCCTGCACCACCGTAACGGTGTCTTTCAATGGTGTTCTCTTGGTGGTAACGGGTACCTGGCGCTCTCCAGATGAATGTCCGACGAGAATCAGACTCCAAACTAAACCTGGACTCGTCGGAAAACATCACACAAGACCACTGTTGCGGTCTCCACAATGCATGCTCTCTACTCCAGGTTAATCGCAGGCGACAGTGAGTTGCGGTAAGTGGAACACATCTGACAGGCCTACGAGCATATAGACCAATGTGCCCTAAGCGTCTGTACACGGTCTGCCTTGAAACTGTCGTACCGGTAGCTGAAGAGAGCTGACGAGACAGGTCTGATGCTGTACTCCGTCTGTTTCTTTTGGCAGTAACTGCCAAATAGCGGTCCTCATTCGGCGTTGTAACTCGGGGCGACCTGTGCTGTAACGTCTACTCACATTACCATCATCTTGGAATCGTTGCCAAAGCCTGGAGATGACACTCTGGGCGATTCCAAGTTCCTCGGATACTTCCAGCTGGGTACGTCCACATTCCAGTCGTCCGATAATTCTGCCATGTAAAACATCATCCAAATGCCTCCTTTGTGCCATAACTATGCGGTTTTTGCACTGAAAGGCTTTCACAGCGCTTGTGAACAATTTTACTTCTTTGCCACCATTCCTTATATACCCCTCTCTTACACTCTCGTCATTGTGACGTACCATCCACGCCATCTGGTGGTTTCCTGTAATTTGCATATTCTTCTTCAAGATGTGTGTGATCATTCCACAGGTGAAATTTTTATTTTAGAGATCAATTTCTGTGTGATTCTGAATTATCCTTAATTTATGGACATGAGTGTAATATCATTCAATGCCATACTGCAAAGAAATATCTAATATTGTAACTAGTTTTTTTTTAATATAAATTACAATTTAGTGATATACATGATACTTAATAATAATTAGTATGCTTATCAGGTGAAGTTGTAATACTTTTAATTATCTAGTCATAGTCACGGCGCAAAGGGTGATTGCGGGAAAAAAAAAAAAAAAAATATTCAGCCTTCAGCTGAAATTAGTTTCCCCTCCGCTAAAGAGGTTCTTTGACAGAACCTTTTAATTTGTATTGGCAGCCATGTACAGGATGTATTTGCATGTAAATCAAACGGGGAGAAACCAACCGTTCTTCCAGTGGTGTCAAGTATTTTAAACAATCCGGTATTTCGGGGAATTCGAAGCCATTGCTTATAGCTAATTCTGGTATTGTCAATTTAATCAAACAATCGTAACATGTTTTGCAAAATTTGCCAATATCATCGATATCTTTGTAAAAGACTAGTTTTATAAAGTCCGTTGTCGCTCCTTTGGACAGTAAAGTTGTTTTGGAATGGGTTCTTATTGACTTTTTGAACCACAGTCGATCACAACAATAGCATTGGTGGATTGGACCATCAGCAACAGCTTCGAAAAATTTCTCAGCTAATTTACGAAATTCTAGTTCTTCACACCTTACATTTAGATCAGTATCTGTTCTTGGTCTTTTCGATGGTATATCTAGACAGAGTCGTAAACGTTTTCTGTCTTGTCTTCTGGATTTGGATTCCGCTTCTTGAGCACGAAAATCTGGATCTTCCCTTTTTCTTTGCATAAATAGACGGTTAGTTTCACGATGACTTTCTTCCGGATTAGACAACTGGCGAGGACGGCCAGCGCGGCCTTGAACAACAGTCCCGGGTATATTCTTTTGATATTTAACGATGTAATACTGAACAGTAGAGCGTGAAATACCAAGCCTACGAGCTATTTCACACTGATCCCGCAAAAATGAAAATTTTAGAAATGCCACGACAGAACACCACCACTTGCTCCGAGGAGGGACAAAAGTTTGAACGCGACTCTGGAAACAAATCCAAGTTCTGAAAAATGAAATCGGAACCTCGGGAACTTGACAGCCAGTCGCAGACGCTCTGACAAAATCTTACAGTTTCCCCTTTTGTTTCATCTGACGTTACTTTGAAATTTTTCAAGTATCCATTATTCCAATCATGTGTCGGATCTTGGTGTGTTTCAAATTTCCGTGAGATCTGTAAGATTTTATTTACTATCAATTATCATCCACGACTTTTTTCGTCTGCCAAAAACTATTACCCTCTTTAGCGGAGGGTAAAAAAAAAAGTTTACTTATCATTTTACTCTTGGATACAGTTTGGTAAAAAAAATAAATAAATAATGTTTACATTCCACTGCATTAAAACTCTTCATACAGATAAAGTAGTTTTACAGACAATGAAAAGTCATTCATTAAATATGGGAAAGTCATGAAGGCAATCAGAATTTCCGTACAGATTGCTGATCATAGAATTGTAATTATACGTTTGGACTAAAATCTAACGGCTATAAGTCAAAAGTTTTTTATTTTTCTATTCGCTAATGCTTAAAGCTATTACATATAAACGCATAAATCAGACTAACATGCTAAATTACATTTTGAATATCAGAATTCATCGTAGAATCAGAATTCGAATTCGAATTCGAAATAGGCGACTTACAGGGTTTTCATAATTAAAGTCCCACTTTCAAAAGGCCGCAAAAAAAAGAACCACTGATCAGAATGACTTCAAATTTGAACTGAATATACTGGAAGAAAGGGGGGAATGATTTGGCACAGTAAACAAAAAAAAAGTTCCAAAATGTATCAATAGATAGCGCTGTAAGCGGCATACTACACAAATTAATTAAAAGACACGCATGCGCACGGCACATTGCATGTGGTATAAAAGCGCGGGGTATGTGGAGTTCCCATTATATCGTATCACGTGCGGTTAGGGGCAGATGGAATCCCAATACAAGAACTTAGACTTTTCTACCTTCCAGTTTTTGACAGGGGAAAATACGAGCGCGTGCAGGGAGAAATGTATTAGAAGATGGGTTCGTGGGGAAAAGGACTTCCAGGTTTTTAAGCAAGCGCATTACATGGCTATGTATTAATCCTGCGATCTATTCTCGTTTTTTTTTCTTTTTGTAATTGAAATGAACAATTGCTATTACAAATGTATTTATTATATATTATGTGTGTATACTTAGACCTTTTTAAGCATGGGCAATTAATTGTGCAGTCTGTTCTCGTTTTTTTCTTTTTTCTTTTTTTTTTTTTTTGGAAGGGGGAAGGGTAATTGAAATTAATAATTGTTACAAATATATTTATTATATATTTATAATAAATACATATATATGTGTGCATATATGTATTTACTCACATATAAAGTAATGTATTGTCCATAAAGTAATGTATTTATTATTTATATATATATGAATATATCAGTGGCGTAGCTACAGGGGGGTAGCTACAGGAGTAACCCCCCCCCCGATAAGGAAGTTTTTTGTCATACAAAACATATTTTCTTCACTCGCACAACACACACACACACACACATATATATACACATATACATGAATCGTTGTAGTCGTAACCCCCCCCCCCTCTATGAAAAATTTCTTCCTACGCCACTGGAATGAATACTTTTTAATTTACTATATACAATAACTTAGACTTAATAATGATTAGAGGTCAGAATAATTTTAACTAATATTGCAATGGCCACTATATTAAAAAGGATGTCAATAAATAAAAAGAAATAAATGAGATTACAAACGACTTCCTAAAAAAAGATCATACATTTTTTTCATTTTTAAAATAAGGGTTACGCTTTTCAACATACGTCTCTAACCAGTCTCTTAAAAGAAGTTAGTGTATCCTTCCCCTTCTGTGTCAATCATTGCATTGCATTTGGGCAATCGGGAAACAACGACGATCAGGGTTGAGAAATTCAAAATACTATTACCATAATCTTAGAAAACTTGACGCCAGAATTATTTAAACTACCGTTGTAATTTCATATATTGAGTCTTTCACACAGCATCAAGATATTGAGTTTTTGGTACTGCTGAGACGCAACGTGTGCGTTTGGGCCATCGGGGAGCAACGACGATCAGGGATGGAGAATCGCAGCCACCATTTCTATTCGATAAGAGGTAGCAGTAGAAACAAAGGCAATAAATTATATTTTCATTCTGCCATTAGAGTGTAATCTATGAGAGCTATTTTGTTTGTTCCTGTTAAAGTGCTTTAAATACTACACTCGCTACATTCCTGTCAGACTATATTTTTACGAACGCCATTTACTGCACAAACTCCAAAAACTAGTTATTGCTCGTGAATTTTTTCGTAAACAAGATGGTTGCCTAACCTTGCTTGCGTTAACAAGATTCAGCAGTATAGGCACCCTATAAAAAATACTGGTCCTAGGATACAGGCACGTATCTAAAAAAAACACTTCGGGGGAGGGGGGATCCGAAAATTTCGGGGGGGGAGGTCCAAACAGTATAAACGGCAGAATTTCACACAAAAATACTATATCATTACCATTTTAGTAACAAAATTCCAATTTTCGAGGGGGTCTGGACCCCCTTAATATCCCCCCTAAATACGTCCTTGCTAGGATACGCCCAAATATTTTCTGTCTTATGACTGGTTGCATTAAACAATTTATTTATAATGAAGCGGGTGCTGGAGACAGGTGAATGAGAGGGACTGTTGCACATGATCCCGTGGACATCGAAAGTCTGTGCTTAGTAAATTGAATAATTTCGAGTTTTATAAAACGAAAAATAAATAAATAAAAATAAACCAACTTTAATTCTAGTAAAAAGTAAATTTCCTTCTACCTCAAAATAAGTCTTATAGTCTTCCAAATAAAAGTAAAATCACACCGAAGTACTGAGCGAATTATACCTTCATCCATGGGCGCCGGCAGAATATTTCCCAGGGGGGGCGCGAAGACTACTTCAACGCATGGTTACCTTGTTGGAAAGAGCAAAAAAGCAAGGGAAAACACTGCATACAAAAATCCAGGGGGGCATTGCCCCCCCTTGCCCTATGCTGCCGGCGCCCATGCCTTCATCTCAGATGTTGGAACTATCTTATCTTATTTACCTATCCTATTGTATCTTATTATTATCGTATATGTTCTTCTTATCGAACTAAAACGTCAATGGTTACGATTCCCCTTCCCTGATCGTCGTTGCTCCCCGACACCCCAAACGCACACGTTGGGTCTCAGCTGTACCAAAGACCTAATTATGTTAATTATGTTAATGCTGCATGAAAGACTTAATATATGCAATTACAACAGTAGTTTAAATAATTCTGGCGTCAAGTTCTCTAAGATTATGGTAATATTCTGAATTCCTCAACCCTGATACTCGTTGCTTACCGATTGCCCAAATGCAACGATTGACACAGGAGGAGAAGGGTACACTAACTTTAAGAGACTCGTTAGAGACGTATGTTGAAAAGCGTAACCATTATTTTAAAAATGAAAAAAAAAATGTATGAACTTTTTTAGGAAGTGTTTTGTAATCTGATTTATTTCTTTTTATTTATTGACATCCTTTTTAATAAAGTTAGTGGCCATTGCAATATTAGTTAAAATAATTGTGACCTCAAGTCATTATTAAGTATTGTACTTATTATTAAGTATAAGTAAGTAACAAATTATTTATATATTCCAGTGGCGTACACAGAAATTTTTCTGGGGGGGGGGGTGGTTACGACTACTGCAATTCGTGTATCGTAATGAGCTGTATACATATGTTGTGTATACGTGAAGAAAAGGCATTTTGTATGACAAAAAATTCGTCATGGGAGGTTATAACCCCTCTACCCAGTAGCCATGCCACTGATATTTTCCTATATATAAGTAATAAATGCATTACTTTATAGTAACAATCGTTCAGACACATATATATGTATTTATAAATATATAATAAATCCATATGTAACTATTATTAATTTCTCTTCGGAGCAATCGAGACGACAGCCTCCTGGTTAAGGGTCTCAATTAACAAAAATCTCAAATCAAATAAAATTATTAATTTTAATTACCAAAAGACAAGAAAAAAAAGAGAGAACAAACTGCACAATTAATTGGCCATGTAACCGATGCTTAAGAACTTCTAAGTGTACATACATAATATATAATAAATACATTTGTGGCAATTTTTTATTTCAACTACCAAAAGAAAAAAAAACGGGGAAAAAAGAAAGAGAGCAGACCGCACGATTAATAAATTAGCGCGATCCTTGCTTAAAAACGTCGAAGTACTTTTCCCCACGAATCCATCTTCTAATGCATTTCTCCCTGCGCGCGCGCGTGTTTTCCCCTATCAAACTTGTGGGTAGAAAAGTCTAAGTTTTTCTGTTAGGATTCCATCTGTCCCTATCCGCACGTTATCGTATCTGAGTGGCTTGCCATGAGTCTCTCAGTGAATATCGCGCTCTTCTGCTGAAGCTCTTCTACAAGAACGACGACCGTGCAGCTTTAAAGAAATTCCGGTCATTAAAGGGAATGAAAAAAGGCCGTGGTCCAATTTCTGCAAAGGGTATACAGATTATGATTTAGAAAATTGAAGTGAAATCTCTCAGAGGGAGTAAATCAATTGCTTCGACATCAGCAGTGGATGATGTGGCCACAGCATTAGAGGAAAGGACGAGCAGTGGTGTGCAAACGTTCAGTACACGTGGTATTGCCCGAGGCTTAGACATGCCTGCGAGAACGGTGCACAAAATTATACGCAATATCCTGCATTGCTATCCATACAAAATGGCAAATGTTCAGGAGTTGCTTTCTGCTGACCTGCCAAGAAGAGAGGCGTTTGCTCTGGAATTTCTCGCTCGCATGGAAGTGGGCAATGACTGACCATGGAACATTTTCTGGACAGATGAATCCCATTTCCACCTTCACGGGTTTGTCAACACACAAAATTGCTGGATATGGGGAATGGAAAAGCCCTCCGCAACTGTATCAAATCCGATGCATTCGCCAAAGGCAACTGCGTGGTGCGGATTCATGGCATCATGTATGGTAGGGCCATTTTTTTCGAGGAGATTGGTCCTGCGGGTCTTGTTACCTGTACCGTGAATGGTAAACGGTATACGAGTCTTTGGCACAGCCAGGTCATTCCAACACTTCAAGAGTGTGTATGTCTGGATAGCATCATTTTCATGCAAGATGGGGCTCCTCCGCACATCGCAAAGCCAGTCATGCAACTGCTCAAGAGGCATTTCGGAAATAATCGACTTATCAGCCGTCATTGTCCAACACCCTGTCCTCCAAGTTCACCAGACCTCAATCCTGGTGAATTCTGGCTGTGGGGTTATCTTAAAAATGCTGTGTACAGCGGTCCGATTACAAATTTAGTGAATTGAAGACATAACAACGTCACCACTGAGACACTCCGATGTGTTGTGGAGCAAGCTGTTTATCGCTTTCAGCTTGTAGCGGATAATGGTGGAAAGCATATTGAACCTGTCTGTCGCACGTCTAGCGATAATTAACAGGCGTTTCATTGTTGCTTTTTATGCGATTTTCGGACAAAGGACAGTTAAAAACCGAATAATTATGTACTTTTTATGCGATTTTTTGCCCAAGGACAATTAAAGAACGAATCATTATGTGCTTTTTATGCTGTTTTTGGCTCAAGGACAGTTAAAAACCAATTATTCCCATCCAATGTGGTACGACCTTTCCGTGGTGGATAGGTTTTCAACTAACAGTGCCACAACTATTGACTGACTTGGAACTCATATTTCCGTTAAACGACCCAAACACACATGCACATTGAACACTACAGTTGGTTTACTGTGCAACTCATGCCAAAGCCGCCGTATTTCGATTCAAAATGCCACTTGTAGCCGCATCCACTTTCGTTATGCAGCTTACAGCGCCATCAATTGATACATTTTGGAACTTCTTTTTATCATGCCAAATCGCTTCCCCTTTCTTCCAGAATATTCTGTTCAAATTTGAAGTCATTCTGACCAGTGGTTCTTTTTTTTACGGCCTTTTGAAAGTGGGACTTTAATTATGGACACCCTACGTACTGTAAGTGATATGTGTTGAAACGCTATAATCGCTGTATATATTTCTTTGCATGAAAGGTAATTTTATTTTTCAAGGAACGTTTATGAAGCATCTTCAAAGGATGCGATTGTGATTGCAATGTCTGATTACTGAAAAAAATAATGATGCTATAAACCGTCTGAGTGTTAGCGACACAATAGTACTACTACGTGCTTCAAAGCTGTATAATCAACAGTCATTTTAAAACAGTTAAATAAGACTTAAAAAATAATATAAACGTTTACGTGCAACCAAACTTTAAAAGGCGCGACAAAAAAAGTTTCTTTTTTGTGACAAGTGAGTTAGAATTATCGTTAGATCGAGTCCTTAGAAATATAGGCCAGCGCAAGTTGTGTATACCGCGTGCTAAAGTAAATGAGTAGAACTCTGTGCACAAGAATGGTTGCTTCCCCCAGCCCGCAGCGTAGCTGACGAGATAAAGAGGCTACGGTGATCACATGTTAGTCACATCACTTTGCACCCGAAAAGTCATGCGACTAAGGCGGTGTGACCATCTCAGTACGAGATAACCATATTAAGGTAGTCACATCCACTTGGTCATATGACTCAAAGGGAGCAAAAGGCTGTGTCCAGAATGTCAGCGAAGAAGCCTGTATACCTCATCAGCCATGCTCGCATATCTAGTTGATTGCGGCTGACGAGATATACAGGCTACGGCGCTGACGTCTTAGTCGCACCCGAAAAATCATATGAGTTAGAGGGTGTCATAATCTTAGTTTGGCTATGACTCTCTGGTTGCAAAG
Source organism: Cheiracanthium punctorium (assembly GCA_038373885.1). Lineage (NCBI taxonomy): Eukaryota > Metazoa > Arthropoda > Arachnida > Araneae > Cheiracanthiidae > Cheiracanthium > Cheiracanthium punctorium. The sequence continues at coordinate 26,664 of JAWZYV010017190.1, forward strand.
GGGTGTGACTAAAATGTCAGCGCCGCACAGTGGAGTATTTGTGTCAAAATCCTGGCCAAAAATATTTTTCATGTGTTTTAACGTTAAAATCATTACTGTTGACTTTTCACTGATTTTATAGTATTATATACTTCTTAAATTATATAAAAAAGCGTGTTGTCGCCAAATGTGGCGATGTATTGCCAAACGACTTGAAGTTGGTTTCTAACAAATGTCTTGTCTGGGGTGTGTCCCTTACTGGGAAGTACTGCTATTGTATAATACCACTTATAATGAAATACCACGGGGCTGACGATCTAACGGTCTGGAGTTTTGGGCGATTTTCTCCAGATGTCACGTGAATACGCATTAGAAGCCCTTAAAAATCCCTCCGCCCAAGGCAACCTTCCCGTTAGGCAAATAGCCGTGTAGCTGTGCCTTAATCACAATAAAAATATACAAATGCAGTACTTTTTACTTATAACAATACTTATAAATATAATACTATTTATCTATAAATGAAATTTTATCATAAAAATTTTTAGATTTTTCACTTTTCTAAATGTAGTTACTATAGGGATCATAGTTTTCTAATGACTTCTGAAGATTAACTTTTTCATTCCGATTCTTTTGAACTCTGATATTCGTCTTCACTCAGAATCACTTTCTTGTTCTTGTTCTTCTTTTTTTTTTTTAGCACTCGGGTGCTATTTCTTTCAAGCACGGGATTTTTGTCTACGCGGCGCGCCGTGGTCACTTTTCCGTTTGATCCATGTTTTCTGCAGAGTGATTTGATATTGCTAACGGAAACATGGACTATCCCTTCAGATGATTTTCAAATACCAGGATTCACTTTGGTCGAACGGATAGACAGTGGTTTCCAAAACAGAAAGCCATCTGGAGTTATGATTTTTAGGGAGGAAAACTTTATAAAAATCACATTATAAAAAGAATATGAAACACTTTACCCGTGCCAACACGAGCCAGATCAATGGTGTTCAAATGGTCATTGCGCATATTAAAGATAAAGTGAGATTGGAAGTTACATACGCTAGTCCTCAAATTTCTTATGAAGATAAATTAGACGCTATTTTCGAAACGTTGCTGAAGGAGGGTGATTGTAAGACTGTTTTAGGAGGAGATTTTAACACAGAATTAAATTTCGATCAAGGATCCAATTTCATAACTGAAATGGGTACTTTAGATTTTCCAATACGTAGTAATCCAAAACATTTCACCACTAGGGGCCGAACAACAATGGATGAAATTTTCAGCAACAAAATGATGTGAACGGGAGTCTATATGAGCACTTACAGTTATCCTTTTCCTCTATATGGCAGAATTGATTGAATAGATTTTTAAAAAATCTGAAAATGTTTCCAGCCGTGTGCGTAAATAAAATCGGGAAGAATTTTAGGTTTTTTTTTTTTTTTTTTGAGAGAGAAAGAGAGAGAGAGTCCACCATCGGGCCCCTCTGGAAGAAGAAGTTGTAGGGTCTCACTGCTACAGAGCTTGCTCTTTTTCCTTGGCCTTTGTCTAGAGCAGCTAAAAGGACACTGCTTAAAAGAAGCCTCCTTGCAGACCCACAAAATCTCATTCCAAGCTGGGGGAAAGTAATTTATTTCAAGCCAGCACTTCAAAATGACTTAAAGAGCTAGTATGTGTTTCTGTTTACACAATCACACTTCCATGACCTGAAGCCACAGTTGACAACCTTTGAGAACCAAAAAAGGAGAGTTTTTGCTTTGGACACAATTTACGACATAAATGGAAAACTAAGCTGTAAATGGATGGAACTATTTACAGGACTAAGAAAGGGCAGTTTTGGAATATGTAGAAGTTTTCTTCTTGTAGCAAATTTACATCAGAAAAATTAGAAATTACATACTGAATTTAAAATACTGATGTTAAATCTTAACTGGAATGAAATTTTATATACCTTTATCCAAACACTTGCACATAATTTATAGTTTATGAGAAATGCAAGCGCGTTTGTTTGTATCCCTTTTGAGATCACCCGTCAAAAAATTATCGAGAAAATAAAAACGGCGCTATATAAATAATTTTTTTAATAAAAATGTTGGATGTTGGGGGAACATTTTTCTTGGAATAGACACTAAATACTGTAATAATTACGATTATAGTTGAAATTAGGCATGACAAGCCGCGACACCCCTTCAAAAAGCTTTTTTAAATGTAGATTTTTGAAAAAAAATTAGAAAAAAAAAGTTAACATTTTTTAAAATAAAGTCATATTATTTTTTCAAGCTAATAGATACATATAATTAAAATACATATACTTTACTACAATTATACTAAGTTTCAAATCAGTGAAATAATTTAAAGAGCCCGTAAAAAATGCACGTCGAAGTAATAGAAAACGCTGAAATCTCTTGCCGTATATGAGGAAACTTGCTTTTAAACCGAGTGTTGCATCTTTTGGATATGAATTATGGTCGAGAAACATGTATCTCATGATGCATCAGTTACTAGGCTATCCAAAAACATATATATTACTGTTTTTAAACAAATTTAAAATTTTCGCTTTTTGGCCAGGGTTTTGATACGGATACTCCACTGTGCGCCGTAGCCTGTGTATCTCGTCAGCCACTATTTGACCAAGATCCCAGGGCGATCAGACAAGAGAGTTTTTGTAATGGATGAAACCTTAGGTTCTTAGTAGTGTCTCATGTACTTAAAATACCCGTATGTTTGTGGAGCTTACCTTGTGACACCTGGGCAGGTACCAGGTGAGAAAGGTAACTAAAAATTAGAGTTATTTGACGTAAATTTTAATGGCTGATATTTATATATATTTTGTAAAATATTATTCTGAACTAGTATCATGAAGTCTCAGACACCTTTCATGGACCAGAACTTTTGTCAGACGCTTTAAAGCTCCACAAAAAATAAACGAACTTTATTTATTTTTTAATGTCTGACTTTTATGTATGTTATTAAAGTAACTACTACAAAGTTATTTCATCAGTCAGACAAATTTGAATGACCAAACATCCCCTAAATACAAATATTATTCAACCGGGAGTGCGAACGCGAGAGCACTATGCGCATGCGTCTCAGAGTAAAAAATTCAAATGTATTAAAAATACTTACTACTCTCAATCCAAAATTTTTGCATCCTTACTTCAATAAAGTGATCTTTAATGTTAAGTTAATAATTAATAAATATTAAAGTAAATTTATTTATTGCATTTATTTGAAATAATGAATAGATTAGAAGCTATTTTGTTTTATAAGACATTATATTTATTTTATTGTAAAAAAGATACCAGTTAGAATAATTTTAAGGAAGAATATATAATTATGACTAATTACAGCAAGTATTTGTTTATTTTTTATCATCGTAATCATTGACAAAATCATTAGCTATGCTAATGATTTTGTCGATGATGCAATGATAGTCGTTTTAGTTTATGTCTTTTTGTCTTTTGGTCACAATATATACATGTCTGGACTTTGTCAGTTGTCATATCACGTTCAAATGAATTATTATGAGTAAAGGAATTACTATCACACTCAAAAGTCGCACAAGGTTCCTCGGAAATATGTGACATCGGCTCAACTGATTCAGATTCAACACTAGGTTCAACACTAGGTTCAACACTTAGCTCAGGTATTACATTAGGTTCAGACATAGTATTAGCAGGACTTGAGTTTGATACTACATCTGAATCTAAAGCTGTAGAATTATTTGTTTGATTTGAGGTAGATTGTACACATGGATCATTATTAATCCTAAGGTTACTTGGTAGCCTTGATGTCGATGCTAATGATGTTTTCTCAGAATCACTCGCTAATTTCTTTAGCACTTTTTGGATATTCTGGAGTGGCAGAATAATATTTTTTTGGTGAAGCAGTGAAATTTTTATAGCACTCTCGATGGTAACCATTGTCATACAAATCCTCTGGTAATTTTAAGTCTTTGAATTTTAGGTTATGGATTACTCGCTGTTTTAAAACTTGTTTACATTTTTAAAGTATTTCATTGGTAAATAATATTAATTTGTCATGAGATTGTTTGCAAAATATACATGTCAATTTATCTCCTTCCATGGTTTTCACTATCACAAATAATTTAATATCAGTAACAAATTACACGCTATAAACATGTGCAAACACAACAGAAACAACAAAACATGCGCTCTTACAGACCCAAACTGCACTGTATACTCTAAGTGGCGCGCAATAGGCACATACACACACACAGTAGAATGGAGCAGATGGTAAGTTTAAGAAGGGGAACCTCGTTGCTATGAACGTCTCACTCGCTCTTAAATGCATGCATAGTGCTCTCACATTCGCACTCCCGGTTGAATAATATTTGTATTTAGGGGATGTTTGGTCATTCAAATTTGTCTGACTGATGAAATATAACTTTGTAGTAGTTACTTTAATAACATACATAAAATTCAGACATTAAAAAATAAATAAAGTTCATTTATTTTTTGAAGAGCTTTAAAGCGTCTGACAAAAGTTCTGGTCCATGAAAAGTGTCTGAGACGTCATGATACTAGTTCAGAATAATATTCTACAAAATATATATAAATATCAGCCATTAAAATTTACGTCAAATAACTCTAATTTTTAGTTACCTTTCTCACCTGGTACCTGCCCAGGTGTCACAAGGTAAGCTCCACAAACATACGGGTATTTTAAGTACATGAGACACTACTAAGAACCTAAGGTTTCATCCATTACAAAAACTCTCTTGTCTGATCGCCCTGGGATCTTGGTCTATATATTAACTTAGTTGATATCATTTCAAAAGATAAATTCGTTATTTACATTTTAATGAATTCTAAATCTTTATGCAGAAAAGGAAGCTTTACACAGAAGAAACGTCCATGAAGCATCTTCAAAAAATGCTGGCACAATCATCGATATTAATCAGTACTCTTCTAAACATTTTGCAAGTTCGACAGAGGGGAAAAAGTGTTGTTTGTTTGCTGTGTCAGTATTAATAGATGCTGGAAATCTTGATCATTGATATTCATTTTATTTATTTTCTTTTATTCCATCATTAAACTGCTATCTTTTTACTTTCCGAACATGTATCATGTAAGGAAAGTATTGTAATCATGAAAAAAATTGACTACGAGATTTTCATGTATTTACACGTTTTGCGGTCTTCTGAATTCATTCATGCTATTTATGTAAGATGTATGTATGTGTGTGTGTGTGGGGGGGGAGATCTGTGTGTTTGTGTGTATGTGACTGAACACGATAGCTCCTAAAAATCGCATAATCGATTGAGCTGAAATTTGGTACATATATTATAGACCGGCATTGATTTTGGTCTGTATAAAGACCTATAGGCTTTTTGCAGGGCTGCAAAAAGATAAATATTTTACATTAATGTTTTACATTACGGCCTATGGAAGGCTTTATGAAAGAGTTATTGGAAGTGCGCTAGCGTCTAAACTGTGCATTCGATTGAACTCAAATGTAGTATACATATTATTGACCACCCTCGTACAACCAGTATTTACTTTTGTGTGTATAGGGCTTATAGTTTTTTTATAGGAATACAAAAGATAATTCTATAACATTATGGCTTATGGACTGAAATTTTCGAAAGTGCGCTATCATCTAAACGGTGCATCTGATTAAATGCAAATTGGATTTGTATACTATAAGTCACGGTCAGATGACCTCTATAGAGTTTAGTGTGTTTAGAGTGGATGGTATGTTCACAGGGTTGCATAAACAATTCTTATACATTACGATCTACGCAAATCATTCAAAGTCTGCAAGTGTTTAAATTTTGCATTCAAATATGTTCGCGTTGGGTATTTAAATTATAGGTCTCCGTCACATAACCTGCAAAGAATTTGGTATGTGTAGGGCTATAGTTTTTGCACAAGGCTACAAAAAATGTTCTAATACCCGGCTAATGTTCTAATTACGGCACAATTCTTGAAAGTGCGTTATCGTCAATATCGTTCATTCGACTGAGCTCAAACTGCGTACGTATATTATAGGTCTATGGACACTTTCTTATATATTGTACATATTTCGGCGTGTCTAGTCCATACAGTCTTTTTACAGGGCTGCAAAATTATATTCTGATATGTTTCGGCCTATAGATTAAAATTATTTGAAGCGTCTGAATACTACATCTGATTGAAATGAATAAAATTAATGTAAACGCTTTGCAAAGATCAAGTGTTCGGAAAGTCATGTGGAGTCACTCCAGCTTTTTTCCTTAGTTAAACTAACTAATACCAGGTTACCGAGCCATGCTCAGAATCTAAAGGCTCCTTAAGTGTAAAATAATGAATACGTAAATGCCTGGGCACGTATCAATAATCTTCAGGGTTGCCAAAGATGTTCATCGCTGTCGGATCACCCATACATTATGAGGTAAGCTTTGGTCGGCATTCAATGTTACAATGGCATATACTTTGTTAAGAAAAGGGATACTAAATATTCGATGGTCGGTGCCATCAGAGTTAAGCAAAAAGTAGTTTAACGTAAGGTGCCTCCTTTCCTTCTGTAGCAGATCAGCGAGGGTATCAGCAAAGATCTTGGGCGATGCATTCACTAACAGCGTCTTCATTACTTCAGAAATATATCTGACCATATTGAGGACGTTCAAATTCAGCATCAAGAATTTGAGTTGGCTGAACTGTCAGATGAATGAGTTTATAAAAAAAAATTCATCAAGTCTGTTATACACTGTTCGCAACGTAGCAGTACACACCAAAATCGTTAATAGTTTCACTCGTCATATACTGTGAACAAAGCCATTGTAAAGTATGCTTTCAAATTTCGAATTCTTTGAACTGTGGGTGACATCGAAGAAACAACCACACCAATTCATTAGGAAATTCGGAATGTCCTACATCAATCTTACAGTCCCCAAAATGGTTTCGGTTAATTTTTGTTTTTACTCTTCAGAAAAATGCAAAGCTTCAGGGTGAATGCAATCCATGTTAAAAAGTTTTAAACTATGATAATAAGTACCCACATTTGTGGCAGCTTTGTAGATACTTAGACTGTTTAAACGAAGTATTTGTCGACGTCTAGCTGTTCCATGTCGTTCTCCTTCCACATACTAATCATCTGTTTCATCTGCTTGTGTTTGAACTGCACGTTCACACATTGGGCTAACTGCTGCTGTCGGTGATCATATGTTTCCACAGCTCGTTTTTGAGCTACACTTCCATGCACTTACGTCTTTATAATACATCTATGATGATAATTCTTTACAATTGAAATTGTAAATTTCTCTATAGGGCTTCAATTCAAACATAAAATACTTATTTTTTTCTAATTCAAAGAAAATACATCATGCATAAACAAATTCTACAAACGTAAATTCAATCTTATAGATACATAAATATAGATGCCATAAAAGTATTATCTTACATAAATATGCTTTAAACATAATTTTATTTTATAAACTCACGCTTAAGAAAATAAAAATTGTATCGCAATTTAAATTATTAGTACAAAAGGACACTTCGAAATCATGAAATCAAAAATATTATTTTACAATAACCCTAACAACTACTTAAACGTTGGCAATAATAGAACAAACAGATAGACTGAAGAAAATGGACTTCTAACCTCGAATAAATCAAAAATACATCGCTCCTATATAGTTACGCTGATCCCTGACTCTGTCACAATTCCAGTTCAACTACTCAAAATAAAACTTTTACCATCCAAACGATTAAAAATATATTGTCTAATAACTTAAAATTTCCACGGTTCGTTGGTGCGATCAGCCTGAAAATTATCATAATTATGTAAAAAAAAAGAAAAAAAAAGAAACAAAAAGAAGAAAGAAAAAAAAGAAAGAAAAAATCTGATAAGCCACCCGTTCCCCTATTTTTAAGCGTTTTTTTTGTATTTTTAGCTCTATTTCATTGAAGAGAATAAAAAAAGCTAATCATTTGAGTGTCGGAACAATCTATTGCAAGTGACTTTGACGTTACATTGAAGTCACGGTTATCAGGCTTTGGAGGAAAAATTACGATTCCAATTCGCTTAATATACCTTTTCTAAATTACTACGCAGATTAACTTTTTTTCAAAAATAAAACGGTTTTCTATGCATTAAGCATGGATATAGGAGAGGATGTTGATAACAAACGAAATGTTTCGAATACGAAATGTTTCTGCAGATTATGCAATTCGAATTTCGATGTATAATAAAAATTGAATATGAAGTTATTTCATTTTAAGATGTAAATATTAAATATTCTGAGTGTAGACATTCTATCGCCCGCTGTAATTGTCTCCACAAAGGGCTTTATCCTTTAGTTTAATGACAATACACAACACAAAGCAACACAGTCTAAATAAGAATTCAAAATTTATTAGAAAAAATCTTAGTAACCAGATTTCAGCCTCCCAATTTACTGCTTCCACATATGGACAACTCCCAGCCTGCGGCCGGATGGGGCCCGCCATGGCTTTTGGACCAGCCCTCAGAACAAGTCAAAACCCTGTATAAAACCTATATAAAACAATCAAACTTCCATATAAATCCGAATTATACGGCCCGCGATTTCGCTAACATCCTGAAGTCAGGCCCAGGAGGCCACTATCGTAAAGTTCTGTCTGCAACTTTTAAAATGTTGTCCATACGATGATAAAATAAATGAGTTGAAATCATCAACTGCAGTGAATGAAAACTAAACTGATGCATGATCACCTGCAAAATTAATTTGAATATCGGCTGCGAGCCCAATTTAGGAATCGATCGTATCATTTTTTCATCGGAGTTTCGAACATCGTTTCATTTTAAACGGTTGACCCATTAAAAAAAAAAAAAATCATCAGGGTAACTACATTTAAATATTTATCGTCAACTTGGCGGAATAAGGCAGTTAAAATAGAATTCAACCTAGTGCCGTTATTTAAAAAAAAAATGGAATTTTCATGTTACGTCACATGATCTTTTTTCTTACTCTGAATGGCTGAAAAGGGTGTCATTTTCATTTAAATTATTCGGCTAAGCTGAAACTTTTACGCACTTTTGAAATTCGCATCATATGGATCAATAAAATACATGAAAAATCTTTATTGTTTTAGTATATACGCGAAAATACATTTAGCTTTACGTTAGTTACAAAAGGATAATTGTAATAAATTCAGGGAATTTTTCACATAAGATTTACGAAAAGTTTTGTATTAATAACTACGAATTAAGAATAATTAAATTATTTACGTATATTACATCAAGGTGCTTGCGGGGATGGCAACGAAGACTCTTTTCTCTTTTTCTTTCGCTGGTTGCCAGGACGACATTTTGAAATAAAAATAACTTTTTAATTCTAAACAAATTTATGTAGCTGAATGGTGCAATATATCTAGTTACTAAAATATTTATTTGTCTGTGTACTGAATATCAAGTTCCATTTATTTTGTTTCTTTGCGAAATTAATTTTTACTATTATATATCGATGGCGTGTATTTTTTAATCCGCCCCAAACATATTTGAGCGTCCCTTTTAGGAAGATTGCATCAAGTGTGTTTTTCAAACGCTCAATAGATGGCGCTACCGTCCAAAAATTTTAAAATTTAAATTTTGAGCGTTTTAGAGTTTTTTCAATTAATTGACCTAGCTCAATTGTTTCAGGGCCCAAAAAACCCCCATTTACGAAATTTAAAAAGAATCCTTAGAGCAGTTTTCGAGATCGTTCGGACATACACACACACCCACACACACACAAACATTCCTCGTTTAATATAAGAACGGATATAGCGTGGACAAAATATTTTTGAGTAAAAGGAGGATTTGAATTCTATGTGACATAAATACAAAATAAAGGTATCGTTGTCCAAATATTTAACTTACAGTTTGAAATGACTATATTACGAACGATTCATTCACTGTAGAAAACAATATTTTATGAAGCCTACACAAGAAATTCGACTCACATTTGAGCTCAGCTGATTTACACTTGACCTCTTTTTTCCTCTTGAGAGAAAATAGATCTCTCACACAAGTGTGTAGATCAAGGCTTATTTTAAAATCATTCTAAATTTGTTTTCGTTTTAAAGATAATTTACTGACTTATGTATTAATATAAATGATGCGGTAGTTTATTAGAAACACTTGGCCAACGTTCTGAATAAGTTGAAGTATCCACAGATGACATAATAAAACTTGAACGGCGTTCTCTGAAAAATGATTTAATTATCCGGCGAAATTCTTTCAGACTTGACAATCAAGAGGAAATTTTTTTTATAATACTTAATATTATATCTCGATCTCATTTTTTTTCTTCTTGGGGAACATTTATTAATTTATTTGATACAGAAACTAATTCTCAGAAAATAACTAGCAAAATTTAATAATACTAACTCTGCTTTAAAGAAACTTCATGAAAGTCGGACATATCTGTAATAAAAATATTTATAGCCCCTGACCCTGGATCCCCTGTTTAAAAGTACGCCTTTTTTAAAAAGATACCTTCTTTTAGGTGAAGAATGATTTTGTTTGTCTTAATTCTGTTTAAGAGGTAAGTTTAGTTTTACTGTAAAATTATTCGCTTGATTGTAACGTTCACCACAGATTAATTTTTGCTTTTAATTTAAATGTTGCGGCAAAGTTTGTCAACACTTCAAATTATTGTCCTTATTTATATTTAACAAGTATTATCATTAAATCATCAAACATTTTTTTGTGAAAGCTTGAAATTTTTAACGCCCTTGTAAGCTGTATTGCACCATATATAAAACTTAAGCATCAAACTGCATTTTCTATCAAATTCAAAAACCGCGGAAAATCTCATATGGTTTCCATTATCTTGAAACCTTTTTAATTTCACTGAAAACCACAATAAATGATAAGAACGAAGAAAAACTGCAGTGAGAAATTTGTTAGTATAATGTGGGTCTTCTTTCACATTGTGTGAAGACAGTTTTAAATTTGCAACTCAGAGATATAGACACGTAATTTAAAAACTACTGCATTTTTTGCTCCACTTACTCTCAGTGTCTAAGTGTGTCGAAGTAAATTAGATGGAAAATTTTACGAGCAAGAAATCACAAATTTCCGAATCAGATCCTATAACTGGAACGAATCAATATTTTTTTTCGCGTATGAATATAAAATATAAGATATAGTAGGAAGATGTCCAACAACTTCAATTCATCTTCAGATTCCTGAGTACCATATTCGAAAACGATATCGACCAGCAGAATTCTTTCTCAAAACGGGGCAAATATGCGCCATCAATATCTTTTGTGTAAGGTGACCTTTCGGGGAAGTGGAGCTTTAGCGGTAGAACAAGTGAACTATTCTTGAAAAGGAGTGTGTTATTTTCCTTTACTGTTTCTACGATCAGCATCGGATAAACAAGCGAAATTATGAACCTGAAAGTAAGCACTCAAAGAAGATTTATTGTTCGCATTTAGGTCACAAGAATTTTTGCTTATTGTTGTCAAGGGCTGCAAATGAAGCATATGACCTGTGGAGCAAGTGACAAAGTGGCTGTCAAGTGAAACACTTTTTTTTCCCTTACTCACCAGACCTAAAAATATAATAGCCCAAGACCGTAAAGACCTAAATTCCAGGAAAGAACTCAATTAACCCAGTCAAACTTGATTTATTCCGTAGAGTGGCAGGAAAAATATTTGTTAGAAAAACTATCATTACGCGTTTCCAAGTAAAAAGAGAAGGAATGCTTAACGCAATTTTATTCTTTTCATTTTATAGTTGATAGTATACTTAAAGACAAGCTTGCATTTTTTGTGCAGGACGCAAAAGCTCTTTTAAATTATCTTTATTAGATAAATTTTAGAAGCTGCATAATGCTAGATTTAAAGCAATAAAATGAAATGTTCAAAAATAAACATTCAGAAAAAAATATGATAACAATTTTTCTGGAAAGTCATTCAGTAGGTTCTTAGGTATATATAAAAAATGTTAAAATTTCAATTTGCTTTTTTTTCAATTGTTGTTCAATGATTTAATCATCAGAATAAATCTGCTGTATTGTAAAAAACATCGTAAAAAATCTGCTGTAATATGAGCACAGTAAATTATTTTATATTATTAGAAGTAGCAATTTAGTGCAATTAATAAAATGCAAATCTCATTAAATTATCATTAAGGATAAATCTTAAACATTAAATATTATTTTTTATCGCCTTGATTAACAGGATCTTTGGTTTATAAGGGAAATCTTTTTCGAAATGTGCAAATACGAATTTATAAAGCGTTTTTACCAAACAAAAATGAATATCTTATACAAAATATTTAAAATTATTTAAAAAATATATTTGAATGTACTTTTTAAAGCTTCCACTGTTTAACGGAATGTGAAAACATATAACAAATTCACTTTTGAGGATGTACCCCAAGTCTGTATATTTATGTTTAGTTATGGCACCTTTCTCACAATACGCTTAAAATCCATAGCACTGATAACTTTGGAAGATGAAATTAATCATTTTCTGTTTTAAGCAGAAACTTATAAACACCATCCTACGGTTTAATCGCCATGCATTCTGACAGAAAATATTAAAAGTGTGTATTTTTTCTTTATTTTTTCGTGGAATTGAACTGAAATGTTATCTACATGCTGATCACCTAAAACAGGAGTATTTGCATCTTTTTCTTTTGCACCTGTATTTGGAATAAATTTAAATTACCTTAATTTTCGCCTCATCACATACAGTTCACCAATAGTACATTTTACTTTATTTATATCAGCTCCAGAATATCAATAGAAAAGTCATTTTTTTACTAAAGTTCTAAAAATTGCCCTAATATTAAACAAACAACCCAAGAATCAGACAACCGTTAAATAAACGGCAAAATGCCGTCTTTTTGCCCTTTTCTTTTCAAGAACTTTCGTCAAATTACGTTTCTTCGGATCACAATATAAACGTTCAAATGTACGCCACTTTCCACGATAAAAATGCGTCAATTATTGCCCTTAATATTGCATTACTTTAACGGGATTTATGGGCGGTTAAAGTACCCCAGACGAGTGACGTAGAAATAATTTTGGCCTATTTTTGCCACATTATTGTCTCGACTGTGGCTGGCTCAGAAATACTAGAGAGAATTTTTTGATTTTATCCTATAATATACTTTGGCTATTAACATCTTAAATTGAAAATTCATTCGAAAATAGTCAGAGGCCACAAATAAGCCCCCCCAAAAAATACAGTTTTAAGAATGCTTTAAATCTTGGATCTGACGTGATCCAGAAAAATTTTTGCACAGCGCAGTCATACATCTTCATATAAAGTGTTAAAAATTTTGAAAGTCCCCAGGGCCCCATGCTACGGGGACCGAAACATGGTCCTTAGCGCTAATTTATGGAATTTCGAAGCATCTATACAGCTGAAGCCGACTTCTCGCAGAAGTATTGGCATGGAGAAGTAGTATCAACATAGTAGTTTCATGGTATGAAAAAACATTTTTTAAAGGACAACTCTTTCCAAGAAAAATCCCCAAAAGTACCTCCCTATTTGGGACATTCCATTGGCCCGCATGAGGGCATTTCGGCGTTAATGTTAGAAGTTTAATCGACTGTAGCAATATTGAAAATTAAATTTATCCTGCATGCATAAAAATTATATCCTCAATATATCGCAAATAACTCTTTTACAGGGGCACTCATAAAAATTACATTGCGCTGTATGCTGTTGTCTGCAACGACTGAACCGATTCAAAAATATTTTTCACTAATAGAAAGCTACACTATTCCCGAGTATTATAGGCTACCTTTCAGCATGCAGAATAACTAGTTCTTTCACAGGGACATTCAAAAGGATTCTAATACATTACGCTATATTGACATCGATGTAACTATTCATCTGATTCTAAATTCTCTTCACTGAAAGCTACACTATTCCTGAGTAACATATGTTAAAATTCGTGCATGTAGCATAATTTACAGGAACGCTGTTGATCTATTGATCTAGAGTTTTGAGTGAATTTCTCCGGATGAAGAGTAAATGCGTGTTAGAGCTCTTTAAAAATTTTTCCTTTCAAGACATTTGGCACCGCCAGCTGTTCTCAAAAAAGGATCTCCACATCTGTGGCACGCGATGAACGTTTCGATCGTCCGCCATCTTGCTAGTAGTTAAGTCGAGCGATGGCAACGGCTGCCCTTTTTTCAGCATTGGGCAATCTACCGAGCTGTTCTCGCATTCTACCATTTTTCAGCACATGTCTGTGCTGTTAAAAATAATCGTGACAATTTTTTTATGGTAAATGAAATCAAATCTATTCTTCGTGACTGGCAACAGTCCAAACGTCAGAGTTTGGTTTTCCCAGAGCAGGAACACTGCGCGTTAAAGGGTTATTCCACACCTGAACCCAGGTTTAACCTAGCTCCCTGGAACACATGAACCCATGCTCGCTGTGACCATTGAAACAAATGTGCCGGTTTAGATGTTTTTCTATAAACTTGCTCAGGGCTTCGGCTTAGACGAGCCTTAGGAGATTTAAGCTGGGCAGCATCAGTGGCGTGCTCATACATGACTTTAAATTTACTTTGAACGTCTTAAAACGAATAAAGGTAAGAAACTTCGCAAATAAAATAATGCAAATTCCATTTTGTGCATTCTATAACTAATAGGGTAGGGATTTCAAATGCAGTTTGCAATTACACTAAACAGTTGTTAAGTGCTGAAAGACAATTTTTATATAATCCATAAACGAGTCGATTGAACTAATTAAGATATAGACATTTGAATTGTAATAAAGTTATTACAGTTATATTACTGTATTTCTGATGGCTAATCTAAATTTCGGGAATCTTGGAGCAGAAAAAACAATACTTTTAAAATATTAAACTAAATCTTCTTTTTGTTATTTTCTTTGAATAATGACTGGGAAAATATTCAGTCTTTCACAGACAGAATTTTCCAAATGCTTTTAATGAAGTAACAGAATCGTTACTTTTGCAATAGATAGTTTGAATCAACTAAAAACATGCAATTTTTTTAAAGATATTCCCTTCTTTTTAAGAGTTTTAATTCCACAGCGTTAGCGTTGGAATTTTTCTCAGAATTACCCTTGGGACGACCAACCACCCCCTACATTCTCCCGATATGTGAACATGTGAACATAATACCTGTACACTGGTCAGTCCCTTCTCTGGGTCATTTCCTGTCAAGGACACACCATTGCTTGAGGGAAAAGCAAAACAAAAAAGTGAAATACTCAGTTTGCTTGCATCGTTTCTCAAAATTTTGTGGAACGCGATTTTTTTTTCTTCGTTCGTACTGTGCAATGGCAGTTTTATCCAAGAATGTTGTGTGATCCTGGTCCCGTTTCGAATGATAGTGGAGTTTATTTTCATGTTGATTGAAACTAACTGGCTTTAACTTAGCTAAGTAATGTTAATTAATTAATTTGCTGGCTTTGTTAAGAACTTTTTGGTTTATACGCGGGCTGACTTTTTAAGGGGTAAGTCAATTCTGTTATAAAGTATAAGCATGTTCAAAAATTAATATTTTATTGTGTTGTGTATTATTCACAGATCAAGTTTCAGGATTTTGTTCTTGAGTCTCAGTTTTTTTTTTTTAATCCTATATTGGGTCTCAGGATGTTTTTAAGTTTTTTAGGCTTTTTAAAATGTTATTCATAAATTAAAACTTTTCTCTTTTTTTCAGCGATTATTGTGTTATATTTTTTAGTTATGGATAGTTTCTTTTATGTGTTTTTATAATAATTATATTTTCTGAATTTTTTGTCAAATTTTAAAATTTATTTAGATTATAAAAATCAAGGAATAAACTAGTGCTGTTTATACTGACATTAATCGCATTTAAGAAAAGAAACAAATTGTGTATGCATTCATTATATTACATTTTAATCGGAAAAGTTCTGCATAAAAATATCAGGATTTTTGACTTAAATAAAAACTTTTTAACAAAAAATTAAACCGCCGAAAAACTCAAAAGCAAAAAATAATAAACCTTTTCTTAATTAACCTTAATAACTAAGTTCTTAAACTAATGTAAGTATACCTAAGTAGTTTTGAGTCGGTGCCAAACAACCAATGAACAAAGATCACTAAATTGCCTAAATCTCTATTATTAATAGGAGTAATTTATTGTTCACACACAGATTTTGAGTTGTGTATTACAAAATAGACCTCTCTGCATTTCTGCGAAAGCTCGTTGATCGTGAGAGATGTGAGGAGAGCGCAATTTTTGGAATGTTAATGTTTATCTCCGGAGATTTCACGTTGCACTGTCAATTTGATTTCGTTATTTCTTTAAATTTAAGGTAATTTAGTCATCTTTGTTCATTGGTTGTTTGGCACCGACTCAAAATTACTTTGGTATACTTACATTAGTTTAAGAACTTAGTTATTAATGTTAATTAAGAAAAGGTTTATTATTTTTCGCTTTTGAGTTTTTCGGCGGTTTAATTTCTTTGTTAAAAAGTTTTTATTTTATAATTTTTGGTGGCTATAAACGCACATTAACAACTTAGTGAAGTCAAATTGAGCAAGCGAATTCTATACATTCATCTGTGTACGTCACACAGTAGTTAGAATTAAAAAATAACTATTACGCATGCTCGAAAATTCAAGAAATTTCGGATCTTTCAACAGTTCTGAAATTTCCAATTTGCAATATTTGACGCATTATCATACCTCCACAAAAAAAAAAAACGTCGCCAAGCTGTACACATTTCTTTATGGTTGCCAGTCAAAACTACCACCGGCAGGGTATTTCACTCCCGCTGAACATCGCCCACGATGCCGCCAGAACCAACACTAAATGAACATGAAAATGTAAACAGCACCGGATACGGAACATAGACCAGCTCTTTTTAGCTGTATGAATTTCGAAAAAAAATTAACAAATTGAACTTCGGAAATTTTAATAACATTCATATACTCTTTTGCGAAACGGCAAACAAAAACAAATGTGTGCGTGGGATTTACATGCGTTAACATGCGTTAACATTCGCATGCGTTAACATGATTTATTCAAAATTAAAGCATCGACGCATATGTACGTAAATTCAGAACTACAAAAAATCTTAAAATAATCGTTTTAACAAGCAAAAACAAAATGTACACATATGTGCTGTGTACTGTGAACGAAGATGTACAGGTGGTTTGATGTGCAGTTTTAAAAGGTGACGTAAAAACGTCGCCAATATCCCTTGCAATGGACGATATCGATACGATGCTGTTTCAATCACGTGTCGGTGGAAAATACAAATTTGAACTAATCAGATTGAAACATCGAGTGTCAACTGAAACTACATTTTAAGTTGATTGGTTGGAGGTTACGTGTTGGCTGAAAAATGACGTCACACGGACACCGTCCATTTAAAAAAAATCAACTCTTCTGGTAATAGCATCTAACAAATATCGATTCAAGAGCTTATATGCCTCGTTAGAGCTTCTATTTTATTTTATGAAAACTATCAAATTTAAGGAATATTGAATTTTCACGAGGAAAAGGAAAAAGATCTCTAAACGAGCTGGCATTTAAAAAAAATAGCTATTTAAAAGTCATATTTTATGCGTGTTCATACATTACAATCAGTGAGTGAAAAATCAATCATCCCCTGTTTTCCTACCCTTAGGGTTGGAATTTTTTTTCCAAATCTATATGGGACCAACTTCGGGGTATACCGTTTCCAATGAAAAAAGAATTATCAAAATCGGATTACTCTGTAAAAAGTTATGCGTGGTCATACATAAAAAAAATATATATACGCGTCGACTTGAGAACCTCCTCCGTTTATCGTCGGTTAAAAAGAAGGAGGCTTTTCAATTTTGAAAATTTAGCAAGTCTGTATTCAACAGGGAAAAAATTTGTTACGAAAAGCTATTTTCTTCTTTAGAAAGAAGAATTGAAATATAATAGTACATAAATATAAAAAAAGATCTTTACCGTAAAATTATATTTCTATTTAATAACAAATAATATACATTTCTTATCTACTTTTTTTTCGTGGGTAAGAGGAACTGCTCATAAAGTAAAAGTTCAGTAATATAAAATAAAATATTTACACGAAATACGTAATTTTCTCTTAATAAACATGTGTTTATTAATAATTAATTCCATAATTAGTTCTCTACTGCAACAATCAACCCATTAAAAGCAATGATTATTATTATTATAATTATTATTATTATTATGTGAATGACTTTACACCACTGGGACTAATTTTGTTTAAAATACTTAGTTAAATCAAAAAATATTTGTTTGTTTTTAAGAAAATCCCTGATAAAATTGAAAAGGAAAGCTTTTTGTGAAATTAACCAAAATTATTTGATGATTTAACAAATATTGGTTAATTCATCAAATAATACTCTTGGTTTCAGAAAAGCTTTTCATTTAATGAAACATTTTCTTAAAAACAAATTATTTTATTTATTTAGCTAAGTATTTTTAACAAAATTAGCCTCAGTGGTGTAAATTCATTCATGTATTAATAATTATTATTATTACTTTAATGGGTTGTTTACTGCACTAGAGAACTAATTATGAAACTAATTACGGTATTTTGGAAATCAACAAGGTGCTGGCCGATTTTCGATACTTTATCGTTGCAGATACCACAACAAAAACTTTATGGCTTTGATTCAAAGGTAGTATAGGGCTGGGCCGACGCCGTTGTCGTTTAAACCGACACCGATCCAAAACCACCTCGGCGAGCGGACCTAAAAGTGTCGTAAACGGTGTCTCCTGAGCGATGCCGCTCCGGTGTATGCTGAGTCGGCCCAAAACGTATCCGATAGGGCTGTGTTTGCTGGGTTATTATACAGTATTTTACATTATTTCTGTTTTTAAATAAAATTTTCTTTGTAGACTAGTGAAAAAAAAAGTAGGGAGTTGCTAATATAGAGCTGAAGTCTTACTAGGCAGTTGAATAGGAAAAGTTATTTTACAGTGGAATTGTCATCGCTTTATCAGAATTAGACGGGACTGCTACAATGAAATATTAGCTTACAATACCTGACTCTCATTCATTTAATGGCCACGACGAGATGATACGAAAACAGTCACTACAGACAGGATATATTTCGCCCAAATGGATTTGCTTCTGTTACTCCATATACGATTGCTAATATAAAAAATATCAAAGCAGCTCACAATAAACAATACAACAGACTCTATAATAAAACTAATTAAATAAACTGAGAATTTGTCCTGGAGAATTTTGGTGTAAAATAGTATACAAGTGAAAAATAAATGATGTAGAATTTCGACAATTTCTTTTATTCAGAATATTACTATTTACATTTTGTTTATATTAAAGAAGTATAAGACACGGTATATGCACAGTTATTTAATTTAGATTTTTTTTTCGCATTTGGTGAATGGAGACAGTTACGACAATGTTTACGAATTATTTTGAGTGTTCCTGTAAATTATGCTGCATGCATGAATTTTAGCCTATGTTACTCTGGAATTGTGTAGCTTTCAGTGAAAAGATCTTTAGAATCGTGTCAGTAGTTACAGAGACGTCCTTATAGCGTAATGTATTCGAAATCTTTTGAGTGTCCCTGTAAAAGAAGTAGTTATGCTGCATGCTGAAAGGTAGTCTATAATACTCAGGAATAATCGAGCTTTCTATCAGTGAAAATATTTTTCGAATTTGTTCAGTAGTTACATAGATCCCCATACAGCGTAAAGTAATTCTTATGAGTGCCCCTGTAAAGAACTATTTTAATATATGGAGGATATATTTCTTATATATGCAGAATAAGTTAATTTTCAATATTGCTACAGTCGATTAAACTTCTATAAGTAACGCAGAAATGCCCCCATGCGTGTCTGTGGAATGTCCCAAATAGGGGCGTACTTTTTGGGATTTTTCTTGTAAACAGTTGCATCTTGAATATTTTTTTTTTCATAATATGAAACTACTATGTTGATACTACATCTCCATGTCAATTGTTCTCCTGTGGGAAGTCGGCTTCAGCTGTACCAGCCTTAACGCTAATTTATGAAACTTCATAAATTAGCGTTAAGGACCATGTTTGGGGACCCGTAGCGGTGGCACTGAGGGCCTTCAAAAATGTTTAACATTGGATTCACATTTTATTAACATGAAGATATATAACTGCACTGTGCAAAAACATTTTCAGTATCATGTAAGAGCCAAGATTTAAAGCATTCTTAAAATATTTTTTAAGGAATTGGGGATATTTGGGGGCCCTTATTTGAGGGCTTTGACTATTTTCGAATGAATTTTCAATTTGAGATGTTAATATCCAAGGTATATTATAGGATAAAATGAAAAAACTCCTCTCTAGGACCTCTGAGCCAGTCAAAGTCGAGAAAATAAAGTGTCAAAAATGGCCCTAAATTAATTCTAAATCACTCGTCTGGGGTCCTTTGACCCCCCCCCCCCGCATAACTTCAAAACTAAAAGAGGCAAATCAAAAATATTTCAGATTTTTTCTTTCCTTTGGCAAGGCCACACAAGAAAAAAAATTCATGAAATTCTGAGATGTTGATGGAAACGCCCTGCCTGATTTGCCCCTGCAATGCCTCTTAAATTTTTGTAAAGTAATCAGCAACAGATTATTCGCACTTAAATTATTACGATGCAAAGTATTACACTTTTAATTAAACTGTTAATATTATTAGTTTTTGAAGAATGAAATTACGAATGCTGATGCAGTTGAGATACACTGACCATTGGATGTTCTTCATGGTGCCGACATTTAAAATATGTACGAACAAGGGTGACATAAATGTTATGAACATTTGTATAACTAACAGTAAACTAAAATATAGGTATTGCTTCTGTTTCTGAAGTCGTTGTTTTTACATAACTAAATGGAATGTTCACTTATCTTATATTAAAAATGTATTTATTTATTTTTTTTAGTTATAAGACATCCCCCAAAAAATCCTTCATTTTTGACAAATTTTGAATATTTTTTTATTTGTTTATTTATAGGTCAGACGATTAGGATTTCAAAACCGTTTTACTTTTGCTTCAACAATAACTAGAAGCTGAGTTCTACAAGAAAAAATGAACCACAAGTATTTTGTATAGTATTTTGTAGAGTATGAAAATGTTTATACGCATTTTTCTGTCTTACGTAAATTTCCTGTACGATAAATGTCAGATCTCATAACATGGTTAAGATATTGACTTGAAATTTTGGCAGGATATTTTGATGATTACAAGCTGTGTCATGAAGCAGAATATAATATTTCTGTGTTTATTTGTTGATTTTATAACCACTTTTT
Organism: Cheiracanthium punctorium; assembly: GCA_038373885.1. Lineage (NCBI taxonomy): Eukaryota > Metazoa > Arthropoda > Arachnida > Araneae > Cheiracanthiidae > Cheiracanthium > Cheiracanthium punctorium. The sequence goes on from JAWZYV010017190.1 coordinate 47,831, forward strand.
TTTCTTCCAAAAGGCTTTGTTTTTGAAAAATGACTGAGTTTTGTTTATAAAATTTGAAATATTTTCCTGACAGTTAGAACTTATGCAATTCTTTTGCTTCAAAACATGGATAATTTTGTTATTCACTGCATAAATAATATTATAAAATATTTATTAGAATTGTCTACAAAATATATCATTAATGCATTTTTTTACAAAATATGAATTAATATGCCAATATTTCAATATTTATGTTGAATTCCAATAAAAAAACTTAAATTCTTAGTTTTGTACCTTATCATAACTAAAAATATAGATTTTCATTAAACTTTATTTTTAAAAAGTGCCCACCCCGAAGGTAGGCTATCATTTATTATTACATTTACCATTTATTATATTTTTTTTTCTTTTGAAAATGACACATAGCTGCCAACCACTACGGAATGTAACTAACCACTTTTTCTAAACAATAGTTTTCGGCTTAAAATACAGCAAAATTCTTACATGTTGAGTTGGAGTTGGTTACAACTTTGAAAATATACTGTTTGCAAAAAGTGGTTAATTATAAAACGTATGAGTTGGCAGCTATGTTTAAATCATAAAATACGTGAATAATATTTGAAACTTTTTAAGTTGGTATAATTTTTTCTTGAAATATTATACAAGCTTGCATTTAGTAAAATTTTTGTAGTATATAATTATATATGAATATCTCTGCATTTCGGAAAGTTTAGGGCCATGAAGATGAACTCATCGTCCAAAAAATTACATTGTAAGCCTATAGACACTGTAAGCAAATCTACTGGGAGTATTGCAATAAATGCAACTCAGCCCTCTTTTTTTTAATAAAAAATCTTTCTAAAAACGTTATAAACTTTTAATTATTAAGCATGCAGTTGGAAAAAAATGCTTTTGGAAAGGCATGTAGTATATCATTGAATAACATAAAACAGCAATATTAAGCTATTCAATAGATTATAAAATTATACCTTCAATAATTTCAGTTTAATTTATACACCCACTTACTGTTTTTAAATTAGAGCAGAATTATTTTTAGTGAATTCATACTACTCTTTTTTGTGAACCTTTTAAGCGATGATTGTTTTAACTGTTAACGTTTTAATGCGAAATAAATATTATTTGCTTTTGTAAAAAAAAAAGTGTTCATAAAGTAAATAACCTATAAACTCGTGTATGACACTTTAACATAACAAAATGGTGTATCGTAACTTAAGAATTTCTGAATTTACAGACCTGAATTTTTGTACAGACATATAATCTAAGCTTTTTGAAGTGATTTTCATCATTTTCTTAGATGTTAATTTTTTTTTTCAAATACTGATTTCATAATAAGAATTTATTAGAATTTTATATTAACAGCGAAATATTTGTGTCTTTTCCAGGAACATAAAATTAATTAAATTTTGAAAAATGTCTTTTAAATGCGTATGAAATTCATGCATGGAAAATTAATTTAAACATAAAAGGAGAAAATATCACATATTTTTGTTCATAAAACTAAGCAAAACTTTATGAAATTTGGTATTTAGTTGGCTCTTGATTTGATATACGAAGCAAAAATGACCTGACCTAGTTGAAAAAGATAATTTTTGTACAATATTTAAACACGCAGATATTTCCTCAGTCAAGTTTTCTGCAACTGTGCATTATGCTTGTAGCATATGTTATTCATAAACAAGTGCTTTGTATAATTTTGCTTAACAATGAATGATGTCCGAATAGCAGGTACGTGGACTATTTTTATTTAGTCGTACTAGTAATATTTTATACAATTGTTCATTGTTACAATCTGTCAGTATTATGAGTTTGAAAATCACGGGCTTCATACTCTCTTGAATAAATGCTCAGTATTCGTACTGGGTCAAAGATTTCACAATAATGCTTTTAAGGACATTCACATCAACAAAATGAGGGTTCAAAACGTAATATCACAAGAGCTTTAACTATTGATAAATTTCTTTTTTGAATTTACTTGTATGATAACATAAAAAACGATCACGACATTCAAACAAAACAGGAAGTTGGAGCAATCTGTTTCGTATCATTTGAATGAATTGTGACATGTGCCCGACAGCACATCCTACACTGCAAAAAATGACCGTAAAATTTACGGCGAAACTGTGTTAAATACCTACGGTAAATCGCCGTACAACCCAAAAGCAACTATTTCGCCGTAATTTGTCGGTAAGTACACTGACGAATCTTCTGGGCATGCTCAACTGCTTCATCGCAAAGCTTACTCCCTGGTCTATAATAATATTGCCGTAACTGGATTGGCAACGCCTTTGAGTAATCTTCTGCGCATGCGCATGTTTTATGGATGCATTGATTTATATAAGAATGTATTGTATTTAGGCGTGAGGGGGAAAATAGTGTAGGTGCCTGATTGTATTTGTGAGTGCTTCCGGATTTACCGTATTTTCATAAGTATCTGTCCCTATGTTTTTACATGCAAGTATGTGTGTGTAAAATATATTTGGATATGTATTTTGTACGTTCTGTATAAACATGATTTGATTTAGAGTATAACTGTATATCTGTATCTGTGCAAAGTGAACCCCAATTTACTTTACTTTCATTTGTTTACCTGGGTTTTTACGTTTGTATTGGTTCATAAAATTGGTATGCATGTGATTTGTGCATATTCATTTAAATACAGGTATGATTACGTATAATCAGAAAAAAAAATCATCTTAA
>JAWZYV010017191.1:0-35806 GCA_038373885.1 Cheiracanthium punctorium
TTGGTGTCAAAAAATTAATGTTCCCGGAATGGCCTTTTGCATTGCATGCAATACTTCCATTAAGTATTGTAATGAAGGATTAAAGTCCCTTCTTAATTTGGGGACGGCAGTTTCACCAGAAACGTCGAAGAATGTGTGAAGAATTCACAGCTTTTGTTTTCAGCGGACAATTTTTGTCAAAATGATGAGAGTCGAACAGTTGATTTACTGTCTAGAAAAGCCAGGAGCGAGGCTCTTCTTCTATCATTTGTAGCAGAACACTCCCTTTCGTATTCATCAGTGCCGCATATCTATTGATCTTGCTAAAACTTAAGCTATGGATATTTCAGCACTTAATTCTCTTTAGCTTAGTCGTACGACAGCAGCGTACAAATTAAACTAGTTTACAACCACTTATTTAATCAGCAAGATATTCATCGACTGTCAACTCTCTCCGGCACCCTTAAGAAGAAAAAAGGTAAGTCTGAACTTACCTTATAATTTTTAATATATTTCAATTGAAATATAAAACCTGGCACCCGAACAGGGACACCAAGGAAGTTGAAAGAAATAGATTTAAAGCATTTTGGTTATTAGAAAGTGAGCTGAACTATTTTGTTGATTTGATTATTTATTGAATAAATGAAAATGACTGATTCTGCAGAAATTTCTAAGCTTAAGAATAAACGAGGGATACTTAGAGCTTCTGTTACGAAAGCGGCAAATAAATTAGAAACGGAACTCACAGATCCCAATACCAGTGCCGACAGCATTGAACTGTTGATAGAGCTCTTAAGCGAAAAAGCTGAAAAGCTTAAGATAGCACAGATGCAGAACTAGAAAATTATTTATCCATTGAAGAATTGGAGGTAGATCTACTTAGTGTAGAAGAGTATACCGAGAAAATAACTACCTGCAGATTTCTTGCTAAAAAGAAACTTAACAAGTTAAAACAAAATGTTGAGCAGCATTCTCAGGGTACCCCAAGCGACCATGGGTCAGAAATAAGAGCGAGTGTTAAATTACCCAAATTAATTATTCCAAAATTTTACGGGGATCTGAATAACTGGCTAACATTTTGGAATTCATATTTATCTTCGATTCACGAAAACCCATCATTGAGCAAGGTGGATAAATTCAATTATCTTAAATCATTTTTAGGGAGAACGGCTTTAAATTAAAATACCATCGATGACTTGGCACTGACAGATACAAATTACGATGACGCAGTAGAACTGTTAAAAGATCGTTTCGCAAATACTAGCGTATTGGTCGAGGCGCATATGGACCAACTATTAAACTTAAATTCCTTAAAGAGTTCTAATGACATGAAAAATTTCAGGAAAATCTTTGACCCTGTTCAGAAAATTCTTCGGAGTTTGGAAAGTCTGGGAGTCACTTCCGAAAATTATGGCACCATACTAATCCCATTATTATTAAAATCCTTTCCCCCAGATTTAGTTCTAGAGTGTAACTGAAGAACAGAGTTCGGATTTACAGTATCTAATAGATTTCTTATCAAAGCAGTTGAGGGTGCGCAAAAAATGTTTCACACTGCCATCGATAAATCAGGAGAAGCCTCTTCAAAGTGTCAAGAATAGGGAGATGCATTTGAGTACTAGGCACGCAGATGTTAACCACGTGCGCAAGCCGAGCTCTGCTGAATTAATTAGCTCGGAAGTGGAGAAGAAAAAAGACGGGATTAGTTGCGTATTTCGCTCCGATGCCATGGGAAATAAGAAACACCGATTGGAAGATTGCTCGTTCGCTCAAACGCTCCCGTTTAAAGAGAAGATAGAGAGATGTAAAAAATATGCGTTATGTTACAGGTGCTTACGCGCTTTTCATAAACGGGATTCATGTAGGTCACGTGTTATTAACTGTGAAAATTGTGGCAGTAGGGCCCATTTAAGCATAATGTGTTACAAAGACAAAAAATGTAAAACCATTATCAGTTTAAATGAAGAGAATAAACAAGATAATTCTGAATTTAATCAGGATTCTAGTTTATCGAATTCGATTAGCACTAAAGTGTATATACAGACACTAATTGTGAAAGTAACTAGAAATGAAAGTGATAATTTTCTCAGAGGGATAGTAGACACAGCAAGCTCTCGATCATTTATAACTAAAAATGCAGTGAAAAAATTGGCTTTGCGAAGTGAGGATCAGGAAACTGTGGCGCACGGATTGTTTGGCGGGCAGAGAAAAAAGTGAGACATAACAAATACGCTGATGAGCTAAGTAATGTAGATGGTAATTTTAGTTGTGTCTTAAACGTAATGGATCAGGAGATTTGCTCAACTATTCCTAAATTAGAGAATCCTGAAATTATAAGGGAATTGGGAGGTCACAGAATTATTCTTAGTGATTTGACTATTGACGAAAATTCTTGTTTGTATGATAAATATCCGAGAGAAATAAATATTTTGATTGGTGAGGAGCATGCAGTAGGGCTTTTTACCGGGGAGATTAAAACTTTGTCAGGTGGATTGGTGGCCATGAACACACGTTTAGGTTGGACAGTTATGGGAGTTTGTTCTGAAGAAAATTTAATGGAACATAATGAGATTCTTTTGTCTTTACACGTAAATAGTGTTAAACTTTCTGATTTATGGTCGCTTGATTCACTTGGGATTACTGTCTCAAATAAAGAAGGAAATCGAAGAGTTAACAGTGAAATATTTTAACAACACGATAACGAGACAATGAGGGAAGATACGAGGTGTCACTCCTGTGGCTGGAAAACCATCCGGAACTCCCTGATAACTTGCCCATGGCAAAAACTAGATTTAAAAAATGTGTAAAAGATTTTCAAATTAGACTGTTTGAATTAGAATGAAAATGTGTTCAAGGAATGCATTGGAGAGGCCATCGTAGAAGCAGTTAGTGATTTAGACGAAACAAAAGGGGCATGCCAATACTTGCCACATAGGGCGGTGATAAAAAAAAGTTCCACCACACGAATCTGTCCAGTCTTTGACGCATCACCCAAGGCAAAAAACTCGATTGCGTTAAATGACTGCCTCCAAAAGGGACCAAATTACCTTGAGCTGATTCCTAAGATCCTGAACACATTCCGTATGGGAAAGTACGGTGTCATTGCAGACATCCGAAAGGCATTTCTGCAAATTGGCCTTCATCCTCAAGACAGAGACTTCCTCCATTTTCTCTGGTGGGAGGGAGGCGACCGTTCAAAGCTAAAAGTGTACTGACACCGAAGGGTAGTTTTTGGCGTAAATGCCAGCCCATTCTTGTTTGCGGCCACTATTAACCACCACTTAGATAATGTGCCAGAACACCAACAGGACACCGCTGCAAAATTGAAGAAGAGCATGTACATGGACAATTGCGTTGCAAGTGTCAACTCTGTTGAAGAATTGAATAACTTCATATCGGAATCGAAAGAAATAATGAGAGCAGCGAAATTTGACCTAAGTGGATGGAGACACAATCCTATAGACGAAGGTACAGAGTTAGATATATCTAGGGAAAATCAAGAAATAGTCCAGGTCTTGGGTCTTAAATGGCACCTAAAAGAGGATGCCTTGTCTTGTGAAGTAAGAAATGATTCAAAAGTTTCATTAAGTAAGAGAAACGTTCTGTCGATTATGCATAAACTGTTTGACCCCATAGGGTTTACAAGTCCAGTCACGCTCATCCCAAAACTTTACAGGAGTGTTGAAAAAGGAAGGAGATTCTACCTCCCGACTTCCCCAAATTCCTTCGTTGGCTAACTCAGCTGTCCTACTTAAGAGAAGTAAGAATTCCCAGAAAAAATCCTGACATAGATAAAAACACTTAACAGAACGTGTCTTTGCATGTTTTTTGTGACGCAAGCTCGATAAGTTACGCTACGTGCGTCTTCGTGAGGCGGGATCGTGGTCACTCCGTGGAGTGCCAGCTTGTACAGTCAAAGTCTAAAATTGTACCAGTGAAGCTAACAATGATGCCTCACCTTGAAATTTTGTCCTGTACCATAGGGGCCCGATTGGCGAAAACTGTGAAAGAAGATCTAGACTTAGAAAACATCCAAACGCACTATTGGAGTGATTCGATGAACGCCCTCTATTGGATTAAAACAGAAGAAAACTGGGCGACGTTTATACAAAATAGAGTGAGGGAAATTAGAAGTATTAGTGATCCAAATGCCTGGAACCATATACCAGGAAAATTTAATCCCGCAGACCTGCCATCCCGGGGATGTTACCCAAAAGAGTTAGAAAGATCCAAGTGGTAGCTAGGGCCCAAGTGGATATACCAAATGCCTGAAGAATGGCTCATTACGTCCAAAGTTACGTCAGATTCCGAGGTTGTGAATAGAGAAAGACGAAAAGCGGTAATAACTGCCAGCAATACGACACACTCCACCAGTGAGGATTTCTTTACAAATATATTGAGCTATGAGAAAATACTCAGAGTTGTTAGCTGTATCTATCGATTCAAGAAAAATGCCTCACTAGATCCATTCCAAAGAAAATGAGGAGGAATCACCTTAGAAGAAATAAAACATTTGGAAATGATCCTTTGCAAATACATTCAGAGATAATCGTTTATTGGTGCACATGACAAGACTATACGTGATCTCCAGCCTATAAATGACTCAAAAGGTATTATACGCATAAAGATGTGAATAATTAAAAGAACAGATACTGAAGATTTTAGGCTTCCCATATTGCTCCCTTCTGACCACCCACTGGTGTATAAATTAATTAGAGCTGAACATGTGAAAATGGGCCATGCAACCCAATTTCTCATGTGCTGACTTCGGGAGAGATATTGGATATTGAAGAGTCGGAAAACTATTAGAAAAGTTGTGCGGAATTGCATACATTGCAGAAAATTTGACGCGCATCCGCAGAAACTCCACAATCCGTTTAGCCGGAAAACAGGGTCAGAGATGCAAAGATCTTCGAAATAACAGGGGTCGATCTTACTGGTCCTCTCTATATGAAGGGGAGGCAGAAAGTGTGGATCGTTATATTTACCTGTGCCGTTTTTAGGGCAGTGCATCTGGAGCTTACCTCCACTCTGTCAACAGAAGGGTTTTTGCAGGCGCTTCGGCGATTCATCTCTCACCGGGGCAGACCCGTCGTTATCTACTCGGACAACGCTACAAATTTTGTGGGAACAGACAACCTGTTCAAAAATATCGATTGGGACAAAATAGAATCTGTAGCTGTGGAGCAAAAAATAGACTGGAAATTCATACCGCCTTCTTCACCTTGGTGAGAGAGGTTAATTGGTGTTATGAAAAGAATTTTAAGAAAAGTACTTGGTAGATCTTCTCTACACTGTTAGAAAAATAGTTCAACGTTTCACCGAAATTCCGGTGCGAATTTAGCTGCAACCGATATTTTGAAAAATGTGGTGCTAGGATTCACCATTTTATTGGTGCTTTCTCAAGCACCATTTTTGCGGTGAAACGTTGAACCAGGATCTAGGATTTTTCTCTAACCGACTATATGGTTAAAGCTTGAACCAATATATAGGATTTTTCTCTAACCGACTATATGGTTAAAGCTTGAACCAATATATAGGATTTTTCTCTAACCAATTATATGGTTAAAGCTTAAACCAATATATAGAATTTTTCTCTAACCTACTATATGGTTTAAGCTTGAACCAAGATTAGGGTTTTATATCTAACCAAATGTACGGTAAGTGATTGAACATCGAGGTTTTTTCTCTAACCAAATGTATGGTATAAGATTAAACCAAGATAAGAAAACTCTCTTTAGTGTTTTATTTATACACAGAGGGCGGATTAAAGGGGGGGCAGAGAGGGCGACTCCCCCCCCGCCGTGAAAAAAGAAATTAATGTAAAAGATCCTATTTTATTTCCATAAAATGGATATATATGTAAATTTTCTAACTAACCGCCCCCCCCCCCTGACAAACTTTCATTAATCCGCCCAAGGGCGGATTAAAGGGGGGCAGAGGGGGCGACCACCCCCCCCCGAGAAAAAGAAATTACTGTAAAAGATCCTATTTTACTTCCATAAAATGGATATATATGTCAATTTTCTAACTAACTGCCCCCCCCTGACAAACTTTCCTTAATCCGCCCAAGGGCGGATTAAAGGGGGGGCAGAGGGGGCGACCGCCCCCCCCCCCCCGAGGAAAAGAAATTAATGTAAAAGATCCTATTTTACTTCCATAAAATGGATATGTCAATTTTCTAAATAACTGCCCCCCTGACAAACTTGCATTAATCCGCCCAAGGGCGGATTAAGGGGGGGGGGGGCAGAGGGGCGACCGCCCCTCAAGAAAAAAGAAATTAAAAGATCCTATTTCACTTCCATAAAATGGATGTATATGTCAATCTTCTAACAACCCCCCCCCCCCCGACAAACTTGCAATAATCCACCACTGTTATACACTGGAAAAGATTTCAGACCCAAATAACGGTACATGTACTGGCAGCTTTGGGACGAGTACATATACCGTAAATTTCACAAATGCCATAAGTACCATAAAATATTTTACAGTATATACATATACTGTTAAAAAAGTACACATGCCATAAATTTCCTATATGATACATGTACCGCAAAAAATTACACTACCTGTACATATACCGTATATAAAATTTACGGTAAAAGCACCATAATTAATTTTTAAAATGGTATGCAAGCTGTAAACGAAATTTATAGTACATATACGGTAAATAATTTTTAATCAGTACATAGGCTGTAAAAATAATTTATGGTATTTGTGCTGTAGTTAACTTGGAATCAGTACAAATGCTGTAAATGAAATTCATAGTACACATATCGTAAATAACTTAATTAGTATATATGCTGTAAAATGTAAAGAAAATTGTATCATTGATACATATTGCCCTCCCCCCTCCTACATATTGTTACATGCAGTAGCGGATTCAGGAGAGGAGCTAGGGGGCCTCAGCCCCCCCCCCAAAAATGAGATTGCTAAAGGGTAACATTCTGCTTCAGTATGCAGTTTGAATATGTAAAGTGATATTTTTTAATCACTTAGCCCCCCCCCTGCCCCCCTAAAAAAAGTTTTTACATTGGTTTAGACTAAAATTTTGCTTTATTGTACATTTTGTTTGGGTGAAATAAGCTTTTTTTCAATATTTAGCCCCTCCCAAAACAGAATTTCTGGATCCGCCACTTGTTACATGGTAGCAAAAAGAAAAATAAATAAATAGCTCTTACATTAAACTCTGCTTACACTCACACCTAATTTTATGCTGATGTACTCCAGAAAATAAAATATTGTATATTGTGGTTCCATTTTCTGTATGTAACTTAAATTAGACAAGGTGGAGCCAGTACCATATGAAAAAAAGATTTAAATAAACAATTATTCTCAAAGTAGAGGTTTCTTTTTCGCATGCATTAAGCACTATCTTTATACTCTAAACCAAAATTATTGCGTACATCCTTTCAGGGTAACTTATACAAAATTTGCAAAACATTCCTGCTCAATTTGATATTTTATGCTGCAATTTACAATTTAACCTTGTGAATAGATTTTACATCAGGAAGAAAACAGCTGATCAGTTATGTCATAATGTACTTTTTTTCTTGGTACCTTTATGAGAACAGATTCTCATGCAGTAGCTTTTCATTTTTGTTGAATGACTGCTTTTAAACCTAGGAAAAATCCATCACCACCATTACTTCCTAGTTACAAACTTTTCAACCAGGTCGCGTGTGCCAACCTAGCCGTTCGGAAGTTTCTGTAGTTTTCTCCGAAACTTCGTGTAAATACAGGATAGGACCCCTTAGAAAGTCCCCCACAGAGGGCAATCTCACCCCCGGCCTAGATCGATAACAAAACATGCTTTAAAACACTATCAATAGTTTTTTTCAATAAAACAATTAAAAAGAATGAGAGATTTTAATGATATTCAGAGTAAAACAATTAAGAATAAAAACTTTATTAACATTCTTTATTACATACAAAATAAATCTGCATTTCATGAAATAAATAAATAAATTTTTTCTCCCTCTTTCTAACATTTTCCATCTAATACCTACTGTTGATTCCCAGGTAGAAAGTTGATAACCAGAAACTGGGGGAGAAAAACAAAAAACATTTAATGTACAATATTCAGAATTCATAAAACATTAGCATCTCAGAAATGTTAAAGATAAACAAACAAAAATAAGAAGTTGAGTAAATTCAGATTGTAGTACAATCTTAGAATCATGAAAGGTTTGAGTCAAATGTATTCCAATTTCAGTGAAATTGCAAAAACTCCAATCAGCAATAGGACATAACTTAGTGCCCCCCTCCCTACAAACAAACGAGCAATTTTAGAACATTAATCAAACTACATGAGATAATCTATTAATATCAAGTGCACACACAAGTAGTTTATAAAACTACAAAAATAAATTCTTTAAATTATGAAAAAAATAATTTTTAATAAATTAAGTCTATTGAAAGAAATTAATTTTTTTTCACACCCAAAAAATTATTTTAAAATTAAATGTTCTGTTAATTTGATCTATTTGATAGCAATGGCAATTGATCCATGCTGTGTTTGGTGAAGAAAACTTGGGGAAAAAAATTTCTGACTAACTTTTGAGAAGCCTGAGAATATGTAATACAATTCACAGGTTTAAAATATGGTAAAGAAATGACATTTCAATTCTCATGGACAGAAAAAGTTCATTCTCCTGCTCATGTAAAAAAGATTGTTGTTTTCTTCACTGTCCAGTCCACAATTTTTATTATTTGTAGTGCTTCCAAATATAAAACAATAAAGTTTGTAATGCTGCAACGCTTTAAAATAATCTACTTATATAATATAATACACTAACATATGCGGTACCAAAACCGACGATATTTCTATGCTGGGAATGGCAACAACTAGATTGAAATATTAGCGTAATAACAACACATGTACAAAAATCCAGTTATTAACAGTACAATGACATCAAGAGAAGCAAGCATATTTGTTACTAGTTACGTATGCCACACAGTAGCTAGATTACAAAATAACAATAATGGATACACAAATATGCAAGATCTTTCGGACTTTTCAGTTTTAAAATATCGAATTTACAATACTATGCATTTATCACCGATCTTTAAAAAATGTCACCACGCATTGGGCTAAAGCACATTTTAGCCATTTGCTATTTCAACATCAGCTTTTATGATGACATCCAAAATGTTTAGCGACACCCGGCAAATGGCCAGGGAGGGTGCCCGGGCACCACCCCCACTCAGATCAAATGACACACGTTTGATAGTACACATTTTTAGTAATAATTTGTATTATATGGTTTGTACAGTACTTTGTCTCCTGGGCACTCACCCCCCCCCCTCCACCTTCTGACTTGGCTACGCCTACGAATACTAACCTAATAGTCCGGGAGCCAGCTGGAATTTTCATGACTAATAATAAAAAGTCTGAAATATCGTCATATAGTTCATTTAGTTATACATATAACAGAAGTGAACGTCAGCTGACACATTTGCATTGGGTGCAGCCGCCCAAACATGTAAAATAATTTTTAAAAAATAATTACAATAAAAAAATTGATACTCTGTACATGTGTTTATCATGTTGCATACAAATGAAAAAAAAAAAAAAATAGTCAGCCTTATTGCAGTGGATTATACATCAGCTGCCGACAATCATCTGCATTCGACTGTATAGCGGTGAATTATACATCAACATGTAAAGAACATCCGTTAAGTAAAATAATAAAAAAGCTGAAATTTGGTGAAGAGTAATGCTGAAGATTCCCATTTTTACCTAGTGGCCACTGGCTCCTAAATCATTTTCATCTAGGAACCAGTACTTACCGCAATCTTTAACACATTGGCTATAAGTATGCGCATCGTTGGTATCTATTTTATTTGCTTGTACTGAAGCTTAAGAGCATATATACTGTATATATAGAGACGAAGTGAGCGGTAATAATAGATAAAGATAATTAAATACATTTTAAAAAGAAAATCTATTTTTAAGTGACTAATGCAAGGTGCAAGTTGATGATAACTAAGAAATATAAATGGTTGAGAAGTTTAAGCTTTTGGCATCATTTATATAGCAATAAGTATATACATTTATCTCCAAATACTAAAACTGAAAACAGACAAAATATTATTCATAGCATTTATTAACTAAATTTCAGAAGAATGTGCCATTTTCTCCATCAAATTTGGTTGTGTTCGTAGAATGGTGCCATCACATCACAATTTTATACTTTTTACTGTTTCAAAAGTTTGTAATGTAAGACCTGAACACTATGTAAAGCCCATTTTCAATAATTTTTCGTTCCATTGATAGGGATTTCTCTCCTAAAGTATTCTTTAATGCAGAAAAGACACATTCTTTAAGAGCATTTGATGGAGAAACTGTTAACAAAATGGTCAAAACATCCCTAAGAACATTGAAGCAGGTTAAGTTTGGAGATAACAAACTTCATAAGCAATTCAGTTAAAGTCTGAGATCCTAACTTGTGTCCATTCCACAAATGCACATGCAGCATCTAAATGCATATCTACTATTATTACCAAATATGGTAATAATAATAATAATAATAATAAAATACATCTTAAAGGGGGAACGGAAATGTCTGGAAAATTATTATAGCATGGCACCTGGGCGTGAATTAACTGGTGGCCAAAGAAAAGAATTTAGTCGCCAGCTGGCGACTAATTCAATCTTCAGCTGCAGTGAAGAGATAAGTTAACATTACCAGTTTTAGGGAAAAAATAGTCAGATGAGTTTTCCGTGGTGAAAAAGTGGTAAGCTGGTGATTGAAAGTTACAGTGTATTGCTACACACATAGGCACCTGATGTATTTCACTGTATAAGCTGATCACTTTACACTGCAGAAAATTCAGCAGACAACTTCTCTCAGGTAACTTTTATAAAGAACTACTTTACAAAGTCCAGCTTTCTTGGTTTCTGATATCTATCAATTTTTAAAGTTACGTGGTGCATCTCACAGTGCGCCCATGGATCAGCTGAAGAAACCTAAATCTTTTTCTTTATTCTCAATTATATATTTAAAATACATAACAATGAGAAAAATATAGGGTAAGGTAGACAGTCACAAATTTCACTGCCTGCAATGCTACCACCACGTTTAACATCTGTGTTCCTTTTGTTACCAACATTGATTCTGAGAATCTAGTGGCTCTATGTATTTTTTTATTTGCATCCATCATGTGGTTATGTTTATTTTCTTCGGACTAGAGAGACTAGAAAAGGCAGGGCCGTTTTTAACCTCCCTGGGCACCCTAGGCACTTCAAATAGTTACGCACCCTTCCTGCCAGTTTTTTTTTTTTTTTTTTTTTTTTTTTTTTTTTTTTTTTTTTGCGAGAAGAATGAACCCGGATCCCTTAGAAAGGACCCTCACCCTTAAGAGGGCCCCTTAGAAAGACCCTCACAGAAGGCACCCTACCCACACGCCTAGATCCCTCGTGTATAATTGGCTGTAATCCCACAACACATCCATTATCTACCACCTATGGATCCTCTGTGTCCTAGTCTGGCAACCGGCAGGTATAAGGATAGGACAGTAATTCGCTATAATTTTTCTCTTTTTACGCCCTAGGCATGTGCCTAGTGTGCCTATGTGGAAAAGTGGCCCTGCAGAAAGGGCAGGAGATTAAATTTCTAATTGACTAGACTCAGTTATCAGTTCATCGGGATTAATTCAACTATAAAGGTATTCATAGAATTGGAACAGGAATATTGTTAGTGGGAGCAGGTTATAAAAGAATTTTTTAAAAAAAAGATCCACAACAACAAAATAATTATCTTATTTGGGTTCAGGAATGCTGTTCCAGCTCACAAAAAAGTACCAGAGCGTCATTCTGGCCCCACTACACCCCTGCGTAGGTCTTTTTAAAGGACCTTATATAAAATGTCTTTAATTTAATGCTAAATTTAATTTGTAAATTTCCATATTTATCACTAACTCATGTACAATGGACCCTATTTTTACAAATTCACAAAATCATGAGTAATTTTTCCACAATTTCACTATAACAGGACCCTGTCTGAAAAGACTGGACAGACCTCTGGTTATGATCAATTGAACTTGCAGTCGACATGACATCAATACTATAGAAGCACTTAATTGCCTTTCCTATGCAATGCATGCCATTATATTTTCAAGAAATTTAACAGGAAAAATAAAGATAAATAAATTAAAGAAAGGAAAAAAAAAACACTTATAAATATGTGTATGGAATCGTGTTATTATATCCATCAATTAGTTTGTCCCAGGGAATATAAATTTCAGTTTCGACACTACAGATTATTTTTATTAGACTTTTAAGGGGGAAATCTTACAAAAGCAGGGGTTGATCCAGGAATTTTTTCCAAGGTCCTATTTTTGTGAATTTCAGTATCTATTTTTGTGAATTACAATATCTATTCCTGTGAAATCTCATTTTTTTTTTTAATCACCTTTTTTTGTAAAATAATTTGTAAAGAAAATTTAAATATATGGTAAAATGCCACTGAAGGGGCCATTTTAATTGATCGTATTTTTGTAAAGGGGCTGTTTTAATTTATTGTAATTTTGTGAAGGGGCTGCAAAACAGACCCAAATTTCGTCTGCATCAATCCCTGAAATTTTCACTAAAGGTCCATTCAATGGGCCATGAAAACAATTTGTGTTTGAAAAAGTCTTGACAGATATATACAAATAAACATAAAAATTAAAAACTTACAAAGAATTATGCTCCATCCTAAATCTTCTTGAAGCTATCCAAGTATATGTGGGTTATTATACTCCTGTTTAAAATACAAAAAATGCATAGCATAAATAAAAATAAAGCATCACAGAAGAAAATTACACACATTATGGCCACTAACAATATCTAAGTGGCCACTGAACTTCGTGGAGTGACTGGCCACAATGGATTTCTTTTTTAATCCGAAACTTTATTAAGCCTGTCAGTGATATTTGTTTAATAACTTTCTCAACAATTTTATACAAGCACTACACTAGGCACTAATTTAAATGTAAAAAAAAGTAAAATTTAAATCTTGAAAATAAATAATTTGTTTTATAAGATTACAGATTATCAATCTGTGACTAGTAAGGCATTTTAAGTAGGGATGCAACGGATATCCAGCAAAAAATATTTCATCCGGCCAATATGGCGGATAATAGGTAGTAGCCGGATATTACAAACATCCTGCAGTAAATCTGGCCTAAAAATATATACAGAGAAATAACATAAATAAACATAATAAATGAATAAATTCTAAAACCTGCAATAATAAAAAATGCGAAAAAACAAAGTTTTGTGAAAATATTTTGTTTTCAATACTTTTTAGAATATATTTTTATCGTGTATAGAAAAAGGGGAAATAAGTACTTCTATCTTTTTTTAAGATTGGAGTCGATTATTACTGGAAGAAATTATTGTACAAAAAGACTGTTTTTCAATCTTTGTAAGATTTCAGTTACCCTTTTTCCCTACCATAAATTGACCCTGCTTATGAGAATAATGTACTTGTTGTGGTACTGCTGCCTGCTGAGAAAAGGTCTCCCCTCCACCTAATTTTGATAAGGTAAGGAAATTTGTTACATTGATTTTCTAACAGTTGAGTGGAAATGTCTCTTTCAAGAACTGATCTTTTAAAGATATTTAACCCTTGAGGGAGAACATCCATGACATTGTTATTTGTATGACTAATTACCGTAAAACTGGTACTAAATTCATGGAAACAATCCCAAAAGGATTTCTGATTTTTGAAGTAAATAATTTGAAGCTAATGAGAAAATTTAAAGAAAAAAGTAATAGCTCAATGATCTAAGAAAACTAGTGAAAATAAAAAAAAATAAAAAAAAAAAAAAGAAAGAAAGAAAGAAAGAAAGAAAGAAAGAAAAAAAAAAACATACTGCTGGCAGATAACCAGCTGAAAGTTTCATCGGATATTCAGTATCTGGCCAAATTGATATTCGCTGCATCACTAGTTTTAAGAAATAGCATTCGCATCTACACTACTGGCGAAAAGTATTGCAAGTTTGAGAAATGTAACCATCGTTTCAAGAATAAGCCCAGAAAAAAAATGGACAGGAAATTTGCCAGATTTAAATATCCTTGAGAATTTATGTAGTATAATTGGAAGGAATACATCTGAAAATCACCAAAAAACAAAATGAGAGCTTCAGGAACCCATCATTTAAGTTGGCACCATGAAACACCGAAGGAAGTGCTGTAAAACATTGTGGATTCCATATCTAAAAGACTGGCTGTTGTGATCAAAGTCAAGGCTGCTCAGCAACATAATAAATGATCTGTAGTTCAATTACATTTATTTACTATCCACTTTTTGCAGAATAACTTGAAATTAATTCTTTATTTAATTTTATTCCGGCGAGCCAAAATGGATTATGATTTCTATAATAACCTATATATTTTTTCAATAAATTAAATAATAATTTTTGTTCTTTAACTTAATGCTATCTTGTCTTTGAAATAATTAATTTAATATGTTGACATTCAGAAATATTAATTATATCGATTTTTAATTTTGACAGGGAAAGGGGCTTAATCTTGAAAAAGGGTTAGATTCCAGAAACTTGAAATACTTTTGGCCAGTAGTGTATGTGCAATGCAGCACCATTTATTTATTGTTATTATTAGTTCTAATTATGAATACATTGCCCGAATTTTAATTCTTTTTATCTACATAAAAATTATGTAAACAGACATTCGCACAAACATAACCTTGAATATTCTACGATTAAAAAAAATGGATTAAAATGTTTGATGACTAACCAATTACAACTTTGAAAAGAGTTTATTTGTTTTAAGTTTTGGCAAGTTTGCACGAAGGGCATCTGCTATTAGGGTGGGGTGAGGGCGTGACCTACGTTGGAGGACTTTTTAAGGGGTTCTAACTCTTAACGCGCATTCACATAAACTTTGAAAAAGAAAGAGGAGTTGACAAAAACCGAAAGCTGATTTTCAAATTAGTCGCCTAGAGTAAGGTACAAGTAGCCAAAACTTGAAAATAGTATGAAAATGATATTTTTTGTTCAAAAAAGTCTCTCCCAAGTTGCCTTATCTTTAAATTAGTAGCAAAAGTCGCCTTTTTTTAGTCGCCAGTGGACACCCTGTATGTTGCTTCTAGGTATAGTCAAAGTATCTTCCTTTACAGGATATGCATATGATGGTGAAGGCTGAAACTGCTAAAACTATTTGCAACTCACAACAGCTGCGGTGCTTCATTCCACTGAATGAAAACAACATTCACGTTAAAATATATTCAAGAGCTACAATGCTTAAAACTGCATGTATCTCCAGCAAAACTGAACTAACCTTGAAGGATATTTGTGGATTTGTATTGTGTACATGAGGAAAACTGTTAGGTTGCCTGTGTGTTAAACATCTTTAAAGAAATTGAAGAAGTTAAAATTATGTTATGGCATCCACATGCACTGTCTTATGCATATCCTGTAAAGGAAGGCATTTTGACTGTAGCTAGAAGCAAAATATTTTTAAAAAATTGATGTAAGCACTGTTACAGGAAGAAAATATACAATTTCAGCTGAATCAATGACAAGACACTGAATCAATACACTGATACAGTGATTCAGTATACAAGACACTGAATCAATGACATTTGCTATGCAAAAATTAAAAAAAAGTAAATAGTAAACAAAACTAATTTATACAGTGCATGAATAACATATCAGGCCTGAAAATATGAACACTATGTATATATATCATAAACAAATGGCTGAGTGAGAGAATCTGTTTTACATAATTAGAACTAATAATAACAATAAATAGATAGTAATGCATTGCACATAGATCCGAATGTTATTTCTTTAAAAATTCATAACTTAAAAATTTGCAATCTTATAAAGCAATAATAGGTGATTAAAATATTTCCCGCAAAAAAGGTGATAAAAAATTCCCCCAGACGGTTTATTTTTTACAGTAATTTTTTAATCTCCTGGGCCTGAGAGGCCAGGTGCACATCTTGCCGGGTTAAATATGAAACAGTAACCAGGGAAAAAAAAAAAAAAAACTCATTTTAAGTATTCATAAATATCCAAAATGAATTAACTGCTATTTTTTAAATAAAATATGCAAGCAAATAAAAATTATATTTTCACAAATATTTAAAAAGATTTTAACAATATATGAACAAAACGGTAAAATCGTACAAGCCGGTGACCACCCCATGTAAACATGGCGACAGTCGCTGGAGCTTGGCGACCGCCAAGCTCCAGCGACTGTCGCCATGTTTACTAGTCATTCTAGGCAACCAGTGGTCCGTTTTTTACTAAAAAAACCCCAGTGGATTCAGCAACCTAGTTGTACAGCTATCTAAACTAGGCAACCAGTGGTCTGTTTTTAACTAAAAAAACCTCAGTGGATTCAGCAACCTAGCTGTACAGCTATCTAAACTAGGCAACCAGTGGCCCGTTTTTAACTAAAAAAACCTCAGTGGATTCAGCAACCTAGCTGTACAGCTATCTAAACTAGGCAACCAGTGGCCCGTTTTTAACTAAAAAAACCTGAGTGGATTCAGCAATCTAGTTGTACAGCTATGTAAACTATGCAACCAGTGGACCGTCTTTAACTAAAAAAACCTCAGTGGATTCAGCAACCTAGTTGTACAGCTATGTAAACTACGCAACCAGTGGACCGTTTTTAACTAAAAAAACAACAGTGAATTAAGCAACCTAGTTGTACAGCTAATGTAAACTGGGCAAACACTGGCCCGTTTTCAACTCAAAAAAAACATCGGTGGATTAAACAACCTAGTTGTACACCTCTTATAAAGTCAGTATGATTAGAATAGCACATAAATAGCACTTACGAAAACATAAAACACATCGAATATCAATTTAAAATTCACATTAAAAACCTTAAACATTTGAAAGATTCGTTAAAAAAGAGCACTTACCTTTATTTTTTTTTTAAATAACCGCTCAGAAATGTCCCCAACACCCACCGGCTTATAACGTAACACCATGCTTTCTTTTATTTAGCTCTATATTCACACCATATTTCTATCAAACACACACAAAAGAATGCTCCTTTTCCTTTCAAAACATAAAAAAAACTCCACATCCACACATAAATACTGACGACGAAATTCCCCGATACGCTTACTAACCTACGATAAAGAGTCCGTAAAACAGAATCAAAACCACAGGGAAAAGCCAACACAAACTTAATCCACTCTATCACTCGCCACAAACAAACAACTACCGTCATTCAATTAGCACTGAATGAATATCCCATACTTCAAACACCC
Organism: Cheiracanthium punctorium; assembly: GCA_038373885.1. Lineage (NCBI taxonomy): Eukaryota > Metazoa > Arthropoda > Arachnida > Araneae > Cheiracanthiidae > Cheiracanthium > Cheiracanthium punctorium. The sequence goes on from JAWZYV010017191.1 coordinate 17,223, forward strand.
CGCGTTTCATTATGGTTACCAGTCTAAACAATCACCGCCAGGGTGCCTCACTGCAGCTGAGCATCGCCGTTGACGGCGCCAGAGCCAACGCCAAATCAATTTGTAAACAAAACATCAAATGTAAACAAGTCACCGTATACGGAATATAGTCCTTTGTTTCTTCTACTCTTAACAAACAAACAAAGCAAAACGAAAATATTAACCTAAAATTTACTATCAAAAGAATGTTAATTCATACTAAACTGTAAATAAACAGTCAGTTTGAACTAGGGATGTAACGGATATCCGTCAAATATCTGGTATCCGGCTGATTTTTCAATATCTGAAATACTGTCGGATATATGAATCATAACTACCAGATATCCGACTTCTTTGTCAGATATCCGGCTATATTATATACTACTAAAGTTCTATCTATAATATACATGGGACAGGATGAAAAATTATCTTCGAACATTCTGGATAAAGTGATATGTTTTAACTGAAACAGAGGGATATTTTTTTAACTGAAAAAACAGCAAATTTAACACTGGAAATGGATCATTCAAAACAAACACACAATTTCAACATTTGTTCAGTAGTTTTTGAGCACATTTATAAGTAGTTAGGCTCATATTTAGAGCTGATTTCATGCTGCAAAGTGCGCTTAGCAAACATTTAAAAAAAAAAAAAAAAAAAAAAAAACTTAAGCACATCTCATGTAACGTCCATGTGCAAATTTGGAGGCAATCTTCTCATCGTTTTTGGCCATAGACTGCTGTTTATAGGGGAAGTTTAATTATAAGCACTGTTGGACTATATTCCGTATCCAGTGCTTTGTTTACAAATCATTGGCGAACAATCTGATGCGAGAGTGAGCGATGCACCGCCAACTGCCGGTGGTAGTTGTGACTGGCAACCATAAAGAATACGCGTTTCGTCAGGTTTGGGAATTTGAAATTGTTTCTGTTATTGATGGAAGGGAATGAAATGTGTTATGTTAATATATGAAAAGAATTAGTGTGTGTTTGTTAGAAATATAGTACGTTATAAGCCAGTGGGTGTTGGGGACATTGCTCTTTTTTAACGAATCTTTGCAATGTTTAAGGTTTTTAATGTGAATTTTAAATTGATATTTGATGTATTTATGTTTTCGTAAGTGCTATTCTAATCATACTGACTTTATAAGAGGTATACAAATAGGTTGTTTAATCCATCGATGTTTTTTTTGAGTTAAAAACGGTCCACTGGTTGCATAGTTTACATAGCTGTACAACTAGGTTGCTGAATCCACTGAGGGTTTTTTAGTAAAAAACAGTCCACTGGTTGCATAGTTTACACAGCTGTACAACTAGGTTGCTGAATCCACTGAGGTTTTTTCAGTTAAAAACGGTCCACTGGTTGCATAGTTTACATAGCTGTACAACTGGGTTGCTGAATCCACTGTATTTTTTTTAGTTAAAAACGGTCCACTGTTTGCTCATTTTAAATTGCGTGTTACTGAATTTGCAGACGTTCTTTTGGTATTAATGTTTCTGTAAGTGGAATATATGTGCAATTTTAATGTGTTAAAATACTTTGACATTGCTGATCGTGCAAAATGGTTGGCGACAGTCGCTGGAGCTTGGCAATCGCCAAGCTCCAGCGACTGTCGGTCAAGCCGGTGCGCATCCCCACCGGCTTGTATGATTTTTCCACACTGTTTAGTATCATTTGAAAAATATGTGCATTCAGTATACAGATTTCTCTCATGGTAGTCTGAGAAATAATGAAATTTTACATTAATGAAATTTCACATAACAAAAAACTCCGAATATTCTGTCATAAAACAGAGGTAGCATTGCCAGGCATCTGGATAAAGCCGGACATAGTTAGGCTTTTTGATTGCGTGTCTGGCCAAACTTAACGGTGTCCGGCTTTTGTTAGGCTTTTTACTGGTGACTTTGGCTGATTAGTAATAAAGTACTTGAACTGATTTGGCATTCGATGTTATTTATATTTCATTAGAATTTAACAAGATTCGTGGTAATAATCAAAAGAGCTTGATTTTACATACAATTTTTTTGTTGTACTTATTGTTACCGAGACAAAATCCTCAATATTGTAGGCTGTCCGGCCTTTTTACCCATATGTCCAGCTAAACTGGCTGGTCTGTCAAGCTATTTGGTTTAGCGACCTGGCAACTCTATACAGAGGCAGGGAGAAATTTTCAATCTTCATCTTTTTTCTAAATGGCAATCTTTTATTGGGCATATATTTATTCCCCAATACCTAATGATTAAAAATTAACTCCTATTTTACATATTATTTTTTAATTGAATTTAGTTATTTAAATTCATTCATGATTTTCTGCATGTTTCAATTGATTTTTAAAGTTAAGTCTACTTAAAATATGTACATTTAAAATGTGTTTGTGAAATATTTATTAATGAAAATCATAATATGGTATTTTACTAGTTTAAAATAGTTGTTTTAGTTACTACTATCAGTATTTTGTATGATTATCACTCCATACACATAAAGTACTTTGATTAATCTTTTTTATGTGTGTGTCGGAATATCAAAATCAAGAGTAAAAAAGCGAAAATTTTCTTAAAATTTGGAAACTATTGCTTGAAATGATTTTTTAAATGAATTCTCCCCCCCCCCCTTATGGTTATGGTGCAATATAAATTTTTGTACTGTGAAAGAATGCTTGTATATTTTAGAAGCTAAACAATTAAACAGATGCATTTTTGTTTTTTAACTGGTAATTTAAAAACATTTTATTTTTGATTAAAGAAATTTAATGCATAACCTGAAAAATTCTGTTTCATACCGGTATAAAACTAGAGATGTAACGAATAGTGATTTGGCTGAATATCAATACAAACAGACAAAAGTAATCAAATACAATACAGACAGACAAAAGTAATCAAATACAATACGAACAGTTTCTAAGGGCTTTATATGGTATTTGTAAACAACACCAGTCGCCTAGGGTTAATCTATCCGCAAATACGAGTTAAGCGTGACATAAGCAGAAGAATTCAGTAATATAATTTATTAGCCGACCCATTTTAGATGTATATTGTTTCAATTTCAAATACTATCTAGCAACTATTCGTGACCATTTGCCAAAATAATATTATAATTGATTCATTTTCTGAACCATGAGTCAATCGCGTTATTTGCAACCTGATTAGGGTTAGCCGATCGTGATCGGCATAGTATAAGCAAAGAATATAAATAATGTATCAGTCTGGATATTATTACATTTTCACTTATTCAAAAAGCATTAAACATTGTTCATAGGCTCAAATAATTCAAACTAGGAAGCATTAACACCAGTGCCGGATTAAGACAGCGCGGGGCCAGTAGCAAATGTTACCAAGGGGCCCCCTGCTCAGTGACGCACCTATATATATATATATATTTAGGGGGAGGAGTTCACCCTCACATTAAAGTAATAGAGCTAAATTAAATGAGAAAATAAATAGTGCTAATTATATTACAATTTATGTTTAGTGCTAATTAATGGTATTACTAATGCTAATTAGATGTAAACAAAACTAAAAGGTCCCACGTGTTATATTTGCGAGAGGTTTATCCCAGCCCTTCCTCCACCTTGGGTGAGCTAATCTGTAGGTTTTGTGCGATAATAAAATAAAATACAACTTTTACGAATTTTCTTGATTCAAAATGAAAAAAATTGAGTTAAAATAGTGTTCGGAAAAAATGCCGCAAGACATAGACAGTGAGTAAATAGATAGTGAGACTGGCGATGTTTAAAGTTATTTATTCGTACAACTCAGGTTTTTTTTAATGAATATTAATGTTCATGGATATATATATATTTGGAATTTCTAACACTTTCCACCTTTCCCATATGCAAACATATAACCAGACAAGTTTACACACATAAAATAATAATTGATTCTGTAAAATTTTTAGAACCTTCGAGATCAATATGTATTTTAAACTGTGCCTTTAAACACTATTTTTTCCCCTATAAAAATACATGCTTGTAAAATTATTTCATTATATATCTGGACGGTCTTTACTAATTACAGGTTACAAATTTTTAACTTCTCTTAATTTATTTAAAGGGTTAATTCATAAGAAATCGAACTGAGGATAGATAGATCTAGCACAATAATACCTCCACCATTCAAAATGTACTGCATACACGGAAGGCATTTAAACTGTACATGCTTGTACAGGGAGACTGTTACTTCCACATACCGCTTGGGACACTTCTAAAGGTCATTTCGTTAGTGTTCTACAAGCATATGTACATTACTTTTCAACTTATCCTCGTTAAAATGATATAAAATATTTTGCTCATAAAAATATTTATAAGAGGAATAGAATAATCTATATAATAAATAATAAAAAATTCGGATAAAACATTCATTATCGTATTACGTTCAAATGTTTTTGCAAGACATAATAATCTTAAATGTGACAAGTAATTTGTGAGTTTCTTTGTGGGTCAAGAGTATCCGAAAATTCTTTTTGTTTTCAGTTTGCCTGAGGTTATGGCTTCTCGGATACCCCGACCGTGCGAAGATCCTCTCGGTTCTAATTATTTTATTTGAACGAACGTACTGGCATTCGCGCTCTTGACCTGTGGTTTCGACCGGCCAAAAATGAATTCTTTCATATTTAACGTGGTAATTTCCGAGATTAATAAGATAATTTATCGTAATAGTGGATTCCCCAACTATAAAAAAAATGACTTACATTCTATATATTATTATTGTTTCAAAAAATAATTCGCCTTTGTTTAAATACTGTAAAATGTAAAATAAATAATTAAGTAAAAACAAAGCAAGCCAACTACCAAAAGCCTTCTAAGATGGTTTACATCCTAGTATACCTTCGAATTTCGCCAAAGCCACCCACCTTTACTGCAAAATAAAAGAACTTTGGGACTGCCCAATATCCGTTTAAAATACCATCCCCATATTTTCTGCAAAACAAAATAACTTTATGTCCAATATTTAAATAAAAATTATTGTTTCGTTGGAGATTATTATTGATTATGAGGCGCGTTTTTCCTACAATCTTAATCCTATGGATCTCAGCTCTCGGGGAAATGCTGAAGATCAACTCGCGTTCCAGAGAACATCTTCAGAAATAGCCAAAAATATTTCCGTTCTATTGAGTCATTTTGAAAAGTTTGATTACAAATTCATTAAAAAATTCTTTCGACTTGTTACTGAAAAGTCCCTGAAGTGATCGAGACAGATAGACTACAGACTAATGAATAATACGGCCCACAAACGGATTAATAGAATTTTGTGGGTGGAGGCTTGGATGGAAGATAGACATATATATATATATATATATAAATTTTATGGAAGTAAGTTGGGATTGTTTACATTAATTTCATTTTTCTCGGGAGGGGCGGTCACCTCCTCCGACCCCCTCCCTTTAATCCGCCCTTGATCAGACCCTGAGTCTGTTTTTTTGTTTCGGCACTTAGTTTTCTTTCTATATTTTGTTTATTTCTGGATTCAGTCTTCAAATAAAGACAAAAATGTAACATTATTGGTAAGGAATCCATTTTCTAAAGGCCATAGGTGGGTGGTGCAAGGATCTGGATACCCCTCCACCGTTTGTCCGAGTTTCGCTTTTAGTCAACGAAAAGATGATACAGCCTTTCTTTCTGTCTTTCTTTTATTTCCCCCCTTTTGGATCCTCCCTGAATTTTTTTTCTGAGAACCGTGTTTTTGTTCCACAGTATTGTTGGATATACTCTTGTGTGTGTCCTTATTGCTGACTTTAGAATACTTATTCAGTTTCGTCTAGGTAATGAGTTGACTAAATAATGCAGGCATGCAACAGCCACATTAAATATATTAATGACTATGTCATTTTATCGCTCACCCCCTTTTGAAAATGTGACATAAAAATGAGACACGAAAATGCGTTACGAAAACGCGACATAAAAGTAAGAATAAATGTCCGCTGAAAATGTTAGTATGTGTTACGTAAACCACCGATTTCTATAAGCTCCGTAAGGTTGCATTTATTTGATAAAATGATTGTTTTAAAATTTCATCCGTTTATTTAAATACTATTAGTTCACAACAGCTTTAATCTATTGTTACAATATTTCGTAAGCTGTAGAATATACATCACAAGTATATTTTACATATATTTAAATACTATTAGTTCACAACAGCTTTAATCTATTGTTACAATATTTACTGAGCTGTAGAATGTGCATCACATGTATTTTTCTATAAATAGGTTACAATCCTAAAAATTTCAACATGGGGTTACCAGGTGAAATACACGATAGATGAGAGATAAAATGACATAGTCCATTAATATCGTTTTAATATGGCAATCATGAAACTAAAAAATTAGGGGGGTTCAGGGGGGTCTCCCATTGATGAGGCTCGAACAGCCGAGTTATACATATATTCTTTCAATGAGTTGTCTACAACTGATTTACAGTTCCACTATATAGATCTTCAGAAATTGTCTTATCCAAAAAATAAATAAATAAAAATGAAAAGAAAGAAATAACGAAAGAAAAAAAGATTTACAAGATTTATCTGTTGCCTTAAAAAATCAAGAAAGATAAGTCATGCCAAGCTCATAGATTATAAAACACTTCCAATACAAAATATTTTTGCGCCAAATCTGCTATGTATTTTAGTTAAAACTGGCGAGATTTCGTAGATAAAAAAATGTTGTATTATCACTGTAAATGCAATTTTATGAGACCCTGTAAAAGACCATTCATTTTTTTAGCGTTTAACTGAAGAATATAAAATTATACTCATTGTCTTGTGCTAGAAATGTATTAGTGTCTCTCAAATGCCACAGACTGCAATGGGAATTCTTTTGAGTGCTCCTGTAGAACTATTAATAATACGGACGTTATTCTCAATGGAGAGCATCATTTTGAGAGCCTTAGTAATATATATGCCAACTTTGTTTTCTTTCAAAAATCGAATATCTCTAAAATATGTTTTCAAGAATGACTGCTGATTCAGTCATTCCTGTATCAACAGATACAGGGGGAGACCCCCCCCCGAACCCCCCCTTTCAGTTCTGTTTTTTAGACTGTGCTATATATTGGATTTTTTTCTCATGTAAAAGAACTATAAATGCTACATACACCATTTTCAATATGGTACGTGGTACTGTACATAGAAAAAACATAAATTTCGCACAAATCGATGTATATCCACAGCAGTTAGAACATTGGATGGGTGGACATCAGAACAGACAAATGACGAAATCATAAGGACGTTAACCCGTTTTGGGTTCTAATGCATTAACAAATTGTCGTCGGTCGGAGACCCCCTCCTACTCCTAGGCAGATAGCCCTTAACAAAACACAATACAATAAATCGGTTAATTAAAGTGCGAGTAACGAATTTTCAAAATTTCCAAAGAAATCGACATAGCTTAATATAATTACATTAGACATTTTTCGAGGTACTACATTATTATCCAGGCGATCCGCCAAGACGAGCAACTTTTTCGCCAAGATAAATGCCGGACACATGAAATTATTGATGGTTCGGAATACGATTGCCAACAGTTTGCCAGGAAATTTGAGGGAAAAATAGTTTGGCGTTAATGACCGCCGGGATAATACGTAAATACCTTTTTCGATTTATCGTAAAATAATAAAAATATCGCCAAGTTTGGTTCATTTTTCAAAGCATTTTTTTTTTTTTTTTGCACCCCATTTGGCAATTTATCGCAAAAGTCGCCAACATTGCCGGCTTTTGGCTCAAATTTTGAAGGAGGCACACGATCGTCGTCGGATTATTAGCTAATCATATTGTAGGATAGTATTATATGCTTAAAATAGATGCCTGTCTCTAAACTGCCATTGACCGTATTGTATAGAAATTATTTTGAGTGCTCCCGTATAGAAAAACTTTTAACTATACAGACACTATTTTCGATGCAAAGCTTCATTTTGTAATCCTTCATAACATCCAATTTTGTTTCATTTCAAAGAGCAGAATATCTCTAAAACTAGAAGTCAAAGCCTTTTGTGAAGGCAATTACAACGGGCGAGAGAAAAAACATTTTAAGGAAATTTGTCTTTCATTCAATATATTTAATTTTCATCCACCTAAAATAAATAAGTTCATATTGAATTTTTATTACAGACCCAAATTGAATTTCATGATCATTGGAAACGCGCGGAATCTTTTCGCAGTCGAAAGCTTTCTTTTGTATACATAAACATTCGAATATCCAATAGACGATTTATTTGTGGGGGAAAAAATAATAATAAACTGTGTAATCGGGAGAAATTATTTTAAACGTATTGGAATCCCCCCAATTGTATGACGTCATTTTCACTTAAAATAGGTCATTTTGTCACCCAAATGATTCAATTTTTTTACTCTTGGAAACGAAATGGTGCTGAAAATAGCGAAAAATCGCTTAAAAATGAAGGAACGGGTGGATTTTTAGATTTTAAAATTGACAGATTGTTTTCTATATTTTTTTACAAACTTGTGAAAAATTTCAAGCGGATCGTACAAACGATGTAGAAGTTGTTAGGCTTTTTGTCCTTGACTTTGTAATCTTTTTGCATTCATAGAGGAAAAAGTTTTATCTTGAAGTCGGGGTTCAGCGCAACTACAAGGGGTGATCAAATGAATAGGTACCAAACGTCGCAACAACCTAACCGTTATCATATTTGTCCATACAGCTATAAGAGCACGTATCGAGACATCTAGGAATGCGATTGGAGCCTTTTGTGTGGATAGGAACATGCGGGGGCCCGCAGGAGAGAGCAGAAACTCTTGTAAAAAGCACTCTACTACGTCCAATTGACGCAGCAGTGCGTGTGAGGACAGGATGGTGTTCACATTGCAAAATTCGACGATTTAGGGGCAGCGAGGCGTTATCTGATTTCTGACAGCGGAAGGTGTTAAACCGGCCACTATTCATCGCAGGATGATGATCGTATACTGGGAAGGCTGTGTGTCCCACAAGTCAATGAGAAAATGAAATGTCCGTTTTCGCCAAGGAACTGGTCACGTTCAAGTGGGAGACGTTGGACCATCCATCCGCCCTACAGTCCGGACATGTCACCCTGCAATTTCCATATGTTGGTTCCACTGAAGAAACCACCTGAAAGGGAAGCGCTTCAACTCAGACGACGTACTCAAGGACGCTGTGACGGACTGGGTCTCGTCACGGCCACAGGAATTCTGGGAACAAGGAATCCTGCGGCTTGTTCGTCAGTGGGATCGTTGTGCTCAGGCATATGGTGTATATTTTGAATAAAGTCTACATTTGTACCCACCGTTCTTACCTTTTCATTTGATCACCTCTTGTAGTTAGCAGGATGATACGCTTTAAAGAATAACTTCCCATAGAGCACAATGTATTGGGACTATTTTGAGTGCTCCTGTAGAAAAAAATCAATAAATGCTACATAGATCCTTTACAATAGGGTACATGGTACTGCAGATATGAATAACATATATAAATTTCGTAGAAATCAATGCCTATACACGCGAGTCAAGGACGGACAGACAGAGAAACCGAAATCTTAAACACTTTTCTACCTTTTTGGAAAGTGTCAAAAAAGCTAGATCTTGAGAGGGAAAGACGAAAACTTTCAAGGTAAAGGCGCGGGGCCCCCAAAAGCGCGGGGCCCGTAGCATTTGCTAAATCTGCTATATTGTTAATCCGGCACTGCATCGCACTGACACCGGCGATGTTCCTACACGAGTTACCCATCTCAGGTGTGCCAGACATTGATCATATAGATAACGCTTAGATCAAACGAGCATTGATTTATCAGAATAAATTACGCAATGATTTGCGCAAACGCTTCGGTATTGAATACCTCGGCCAGCTAAAGCAGAATTCAAAATAAAGATCCTACTTCTTTGAAAGTGGGGCACATGTTATTAGTGTCCACTAATAAAAAAAGAGTGTACTGGCCCTTAGCCAGAGTTTCTGAGATTATTCCATCTGCAGACGGTCATGTCCATCTAGTCAAAGTGAGAACAGCCGAGGGAGAACGGCTGCAGGCAGTAAACAATTTGATTCCCTTGTAAGTGGACTCTCTCAACAACCCCAGTGGTTACATCCGCAGGTTGAGGTCCTCCAGAGATACCAGACCTCAAGGTGGGAGTGTGACGTAACTGTCTGTGCCCACCAGCAGATGAATGGAATGACCTGCAGCAGCCCCCAGTGGGCCTCCAGCAGAGAGGCAAGAGACATTCCCCGCATAACACCTCCACTGAAAAATTCTTCAAAAAACTTTGTTCTCGATGGAGCATTTTATTATGATGAACCAACAATGTATATATATTTGATTAATTTTCTTTTTTATCCTAGATTTCATTTATCCAATAAAATATTAAAAGCAAACTGGTTTTGAACCACTTATTTAATCAGCAAGGTATTCATCGACTGTCAACTCCCTCCGGCACCCCTAAGAAGAAAAAAGGTAAGTCCGAACTTACCTTATAATTTTTAATATATTTTGATTGAAATATAAAAGAGTCCACCAGAATGCACCATAATAGAGAAAATTCAAACTAAATTAGGATTTGGAGTCAACTGTGCCTATTGAGAGACTGTTACTATAAATTAACGACAGTTGAAAAGTAATTGTGTTTTCACACTTTGGAGACATCCTCTTAATATTTGGCGACAAATGCCAAAATCTTCAAATTGCTGTATCTTGGGAACTATTCCACTAAGACAAATGGATTTTTAAAATTAATTTTCTTAGACAAAGAGCTAAATTTTTCTAAATACAGTAGAGCGCCGAAAATCCGGACGCCTAAAAACCGGACATTTTTTGGATTTCAGTTTTTCCCCTTCCCTCAAAAAAAAAAAAAAAAAAAAAAAAAAGAAAAAAAAAAGAAATAGATAAATAAATAAATAAACTACAGGATGCTCAAGCATTAGACTAGTTTGTTATCATAACAATAGCGTCAATATATATATATATATATATATAGTATAGTATAGTATATATATCCAAAACCTCAGGGTAAAATCTGACTCGTGACCTAACTTTCCTTCTTTGCATTCCAAAAAGATTTAACTGTTATTTCTAAGGGGGGTGGAGACACTTCCTGTTAGTGTAAAGCATTTAAGCTTTAATAATCGGTAGAGATATTAGTTTTAATTTAATGTTATTCTTTCTAAGGAGGCTAAGAAATTAATTAAACTCTTTATAACATCGTTCAAGTCTGCAGTAAAAACATACATTAGCGTAAATACCATTGGAAGCCTTGTTTAAAAAAACGCATAAATAAAAATATCAGTAAGCACGTGCAACGAAGACAAGAATGTAACAACTTGTTTGGAAAGGGAAAGCTCCAGTCACAGACAAACCGGCTCCAGTCACTCCGGTGAAGGGGGGAACGTCTGCGCACCCACAATCAGTGTTTTTGTGCATGGGATGGCGATAAAAATTGCTGTTATATCTTTTTATCCTTTGATACTGGAAGATTTTTTTTTTATTTTAAGTTGTGAGTACGTTCACGTTATTGGGCAAGCAATATATACGCGGCAATTAGTAGGGCGCCTTTTTTTTTCTTTAAGTGAATTCAATAGAACAATTTCTACAGTACAACCTACGGATCGCGGCGATTTCGAAAAACGTTATAAAAATACATAGTTCACGGCGAGACCCCGTAATCCATGACGTAGCCGCTACTTTTTTTTTTTTTTTTTTAATGACCAATATTCCGGAAAATCCGAGAATCCGGAATCGCCGTAGTCCCGTCCATTCCGGATTTTCGGCTTTGTACTGTATAAGTGATGGGGAAGGAGGAACCATATAAAAATTAACTTTTGTATTTTAACATGTATATACATCCCCTAGTAAAAAACTCACCATACCTGAAATCTACTCTTTATTTGATAAACTTTCCTAATTGAAAGCACGCTTCTATCACTTACGGTCTAAAAGATAATCACTTTAACACCCGGTATACTGACTATAAAATGGCCAATATAAAAAAATTATAAATGAATATTACAAATATGCATTACATTACAAAAGATAATTACTATCGTAAGTCATATCTTAAATTTCCTGGTGTGTGTTAAACACCGGGATATATGGTATATATGTACAGCTGAGGGAAAAAAAAGCCCACTTGCTCTTTATTTGGCAGTTATTCATAGTACACCAAAGTTATATACACCATTCATATTCAAATGACATATACTTTAATTTTCTAGTAATTTAATTTGTATAAGAGTCTGTCTTCATATTCAATTCCACATCAACTTCGTTTTCCTCGATGGCAACATACTATTTTGACTTTAAACGAAAGGAAACCTTCAAATTGCCCTAAATATAAATTTTCACCAACTTCTACAATAATTTCCAGAGATATTGTGAATTCCTTTTTGTGTGATTTTAAGGGGTCTCCTGCAAATTGAAAACTGCTATATGTAGATAGGCTCCGAACTTTTCATCTTTCATTGTCATTCGCAATAGTTAAAAGAAATAAATCATTTACAAGGAAAATACTGTTTCTACTCTTGAAGTTTTTGTACGAATAATATCAGGAGTAGTGAATCCATAACTTCTCTGGTCCATAACATTTATCAGTGGTCCGTATACAGGATTTAAAAAAAAAAAAAAAAAAAAAAAAAAAGCAAACAACTGCTTTCAAGTTAAAAAATCTTTCTCATTTATAAATTAAATATTTGAAGGTTCTCTTAGACAGGAGTGAGAGCCTGTTCTCTGCTCTTTTGACTAAAGGCATGAATATTACTCAGTTACAGTCAAATGGTTTAATGATTAAAAATTTTATTTGTACACTTATTTGTTTGAATTTCATGTAAAAAAAAAACTCAACTACTTTTTTGCCAACCCAATTTTATCATAGTGCTTGTTTTTTTCACTTTCTTCGTTAAATATTATCGTCTAGTGTACTATATATTTTTATAAAACTTTTGGTAGTATTTTAATTTACTGTCTGATGAAAATTCAGTCAGCAAAATGTCATTTTGAATATTTGATAAAGTATGAGGAAATACAAAGGCCTGATGTTTCAGATGGTCTTTGGACAAAAGGTTCAAATCAGGTGTACATCTAGAGGGGGTAAGAGCTGAGGTGCAGCAGCTCCCCCCTAAAATGTGTCCTTTATTTTAGCTTACAATTTGACACACAGCCCCCCCCTTCCCCCACCAAATTAAAATCCTGGCTACATTACTGGGTCAAGTTCATGCCTGGAATTTTGAGGATGTTAGTTTTTCAGAAATAGGACGTTGTATTAAAAGACATACGTCTATTGCATCTAATTCTATACAAGGGAAAATTTTTATTCGAGAGAAAATAGTAGTGGGCACAACACATCTTTATAGAATCACCACCAAACTGTACAAACCCCTTATTTATTTGCTTTTTTTTTATATCGCTTACTTTAATTATTTTTGTGCAAAAGAAATGTAATTTACATATTTTTTTTTAAGTGCAATTTTTGAAAAACTTTGATATAATAAAATTTGTGTATGGCCCCTTATCTCATCAAAATAAGATATTTAAATTAATATAAAGTAATCTACTAAATGTAAAAATTTGAAATTTTGCACAGCAATGTAAAATTATTTTCTGAATCCATTTCTGCTGAAATTTGGTTAGGTCCCTAACCATATATATATTTATTTATTTAATATCGATGTGATAATTCATATAAATAATTTATTAAAAAATTATAATAATAGTAAATTATGTTTCGACAACTTAGTTCTAATAGTTGTGGGAAAAATCAAGTTTTTAAGATCAATATTAAATGAGATATGAGCTGAAATATGAAAAATAATTTAACATAGGGGGTGAGAAATTTTTTAAGATCATAACTCATTCATTTTTAGTTCAAATGCATTGAAATTTGGTATCCAGGGTTAAAATGAGCTAAATTTTGAAATATGAAGTGAAATCTGGGTGTTGCCAGTGAGAAAAAGAAATTGATGTGAATTTAAATATGGAGATCGCCCCTTATGCAAATTTTATGTATAGCAATTAAAGTATACGTTAATCGTAAACGAGTGGTATATGTAACTTTGCTATATGACAGCCGAATAAAGTGCAAAACGGGCAGGTTTTTTTCCCCTGCAGCTGTACATATATATATAGAGAGAGAAAAAGACTAATCATTGCAGCAACAGCCCACATGGGGGCAGGCGTGTGTTGCCAAACCATGGGCTCTGGCATGCGAAAGCATGTCTCAGCTTGAGGCAAAGCTCCCAATTTTAGTATCCAAGCAAGCTTGGTCCTCATTTTACCGACTCACTCAAGGTATGCAAGGCAAAGAGTCAATCCTGCCCCAGACTGAAAATCTAACTCTGGACATGTGATACAGCAGCCCAATGCACTAACTGTTACACCACTGGGCTTCAATGTTATATACCGGGTGATTCAAATGGATGTTAAGGCGATTATTTTTTAAACCGTAAGTGATCGAAAACTGGCGTTAATTTATATCAATAGCCACTTGATAGATGCAGTTGACTCCTCAAATCCTAATTTAGCGAGAATTTTCCTATAACACACATTTGGCAGTTACTAGTGAAAGTTACCACACCATAGTACCACACGCCATTATTTTAGTTCATTCTCTTTTACACTTTCAAATTCCTTCTCTAGAAGCATGACGCAATGAGTAGATGACCTCCCTAAAAGAGTAAAATGATCACTAATTTTATAACACAGTACTGATCCATTCAGGTAAAACTGTACCTGTTCGTTTCACACGTTTCAACACGCTTAATTGCCTTTCCCAACAATGGGATCGTTATTTAAAATTCTTTAACACATAGTTGGTCTCCCAAAGTAAAGTTTTTTTCGCTTGAAAACTGTTGTATTGTTTTTGGGAGATAATGTTTTTTACAAATCAAAAGCAGTAATTTTTTTATTTTAATTGTTTTAACCATTAATTATTTATTTTCTTAATACTTGTAATTAACTTGGAAGTTTAATTTAAATACCTTTTGTCAGGAGATATAATGGTCTGGATGACTCTTCTTCTATAACTCAATAGCTAACTTCTTTTAAATTACTACTAATTACCCTTTTTTTGTTGGGACCTTTTTTTTTAAATAATTACCTTTTCTTTAAATTAATCCTGCCTTTGTTTGCCCGGTCTCCGGAGGTGTAATTTTAATTATCAGGTAAATTCTGTCGATTTTCTGCTGACTATTAAGTTTCCCTCTCTCTTCAATAGCCTAACTCATTTCTTGCAATATCTCTTGTTCATGTCCGGTTTTTAATTAGTTTTACTCTCTTCTAATTTAATTTTTTATTCCAAATTTTACCCAGGGTTGTCTCGGACGATTGGCTATCTCCCGCTAAAATTTTAGGAAATTTAATAACGTTTTTAAGGCCCTTATGATCAATTAAGTTTTTTTTCCCCATTTCAAGATGGCTGTTCTTGCCTGCGTTTCTTCTCGGCCAAGTTCGTTTCTTTCCCGCGTGCAGTAGTTGCTGGCCGCCATTTTCTTATTTTCTCGCTTCCTTCCCCCGTCGATCGAATGTTCTCGAAGTTTCCCGGCTGAGATGGCGCGCTCTGATTGGTCCCCGCGGCCGGCGTCTCTTCGAAACTCCCCAAGCGTGGGTCGAAAAGATTCATTCTGAGAGCTGGTGAGGTGCGGATAGGACGTGTGCTTGGACGGTTTTTTTTTTAATCGGCGTTTTAGGGGTCTAGCTCGGCTCATCCATTGGTCTAGCAACAAGCTAAGAATGTAAGGAATAAGTCGGTAGGCCAGAAGGCCTGATGAAATATTCGAATCACCAGATCAGCAGATTTTATTTTAACAAATGACAAAAATTCCGTTAATCGTTTGTTGTGGAGAGCGAGCGGACCCCCCCAGATGCAGAATGACGCGCAGCTAGCGCCTTCACCATTTTTTTTGGATCAGCGAGTGTCCCCTGCCCGGCCAGCCATGATCGAGTCAACTCAGCCACATCGGGAGATGACTGAATGCCCTGCCGAATGAGGTCCTCGGGAAAATCTTCTAGCACCAGCAGCTGAATCCCGGTAAGATCGTTGCCTTTTATTTCCATCTGCAAGGATCCGGCCCACCCAGGAAGTCGTTTCACTATTCACCTAGCCACCATGTTCACTACAGAATGAAGATCCCTAGAATTTTATTAATTTTTCATCTTTGAAAGAAAGGGGGGGAATTGAAGACAACTGTAAAAATGCTAAATTTCTTTTTTTAACTTTGTGTGCTATTCTAATGTATTACTTCCAGTAACAATGTCTAAATCTTTTTTATATATTTTTTTTTTTTTTTGCTGCAGCAGAGCCTTTTAACTTAAGTACTTGGATCCAATCGAGCTACTTTTGTCATGACAAGTTTATTTAAGCATTTCCTTTTTCCTTTTTTTTTGTTTAATTTACAAGGGCTAATAATGGGAAATTAAAGCACTCTTATATTTTTTTTTTGGTTTTTGAGCATAACTATCGCATGCTGTGATACCCCTGTACTGTGTTTTACTTTTATTTCTAAACTCTGATGTCGAGAGGCCACTAGCTGTTTACCCCTGTTATTGTTAAATAAAATTTGTGATTTGGTGATCAAATGCAATGTCTCTGTGTTTATTTTACCACTTTTCTAACACACACTTCAGGCAAGGCTGAGATCATTGGGTTATTTTCTACACTTTCGGTCACAACGCAATGGACAAAAATCTAAATTTTTTTTTTAACTAAACTAAATTTTCACGGCAGTAGTAAGTAGAATACTACAAAACCGAAGCCAACACACCAGGTAAAGTGGTGTAAGTCATCCTTTTCAAAATTAATTTTCTCGATAACTGTTTCACTTAGAGACACGGGATTTGTTTTATTAATTTTCTTAGGCACAGAGCAACATTCTTCTACATATAAAGGGTAGGAAAGGAGGGACTGTATAAAAATTAAATTTCGTATTTTAATATGTATACCACTCCCAGTAAAAAAAAAAAATAAAGGCATATCTGAAAGGTACTCCTAATTTGACGAACTTTTCTAACTGAAAGTATGTTTCGATCACTTACAGTTTAAAAAATAATTGCCTTAACATCTATTCTGAATCATTCGGTATAATGTTACAAAATTTCTCCGACGCATTTAGAAGAATACAAATTCCATTATACAGGGATGTTAACTCCAACACTCGATTTGGGAGCACCCCGGGAGCAGAAAAAATTTCATTTGGGAGCACCTCGGGAGCAGAAAAATTCCATTTGGGAGCAGAAAAATTCTATTTGGGAGCAGAAAAATTCCATTTGGGAGCACCTCGGGAGCACAAAAAAAAATAGTTTCCGAGAGGAAAACTAAGATTCGAGATCAGAATTAACATGATTTTGGAGCATAAAATTGAAGATTTAGGAACACAATAAATGCATACAAGAAAAGCAAAGTTTGCAAGCAAACACCATTTGCTAAAAGCAAAACACTATTTGAAAGCACTTTAGGAAAGCTCTGGAAAAAAAAAGGGTGTATACAGGCTATGCTATCAGCAACTTGGTAAAAACAATACATATCAGGAGTCAGCAACCTTTCTGTGGTTAAGTCATTTTTTTTCCTACTCAAGAACCATGAGTATGATTTGTATGCGGCTTGCGAGCCACAGGTTGCCAATCCCTGTCCCTTTTTTTTTTCTTTTTCAGAATCATTTAGGGAATCTTCCTCTCGAAAAAGAGAGCACAAATAAAATGAAAACTAAATTTTAAAACAAAAGCTTCTATCTCATTCTTTGGTTCTATTACAAATCACAAGTAGTACTAAATGGAGATTTTTGAAAACCTAAATATTATACCTCTTATACAACAACACGTAATTGGTAAGCAGTATCGAAAACAAAATAAATTTGATGGTTAGAATAATTAAATGTGTGTACTTTTAATAGCATATGCTTTTGTATCAGTAATTTAACCTCATCTAATATTTACATATTCATCTATAATACTTGAACACAATATACAAAGCAAATGTAAACAAAAAATATTTAATGACTGTTGAGAGAAATTAAGAATTATGGGAAGTTAAAAATTAAGATTATGAGAAATTAATAATGAGATTACAAATTAAGTATCATAAGTTATCTAGTTTTCTATTTATTCTTTTTTTTATTTTTATTAATTTCTTCTTGAGCTTTTTCATTTTCTTCTAATAGTTTTAATGTTTTTGCAAGTCTATCCTTCCCTTCCGTTAATAGAATCTGTCCACTTTCTATAACAGCCAGTGGCGGCTCGTGACCTGCTTCAGTGGTGGGGCCCGAAAAAAATAGTGCCAGTTCAAATCGGGAAAATACATATACATAGAGCTGTGGCGGATCGTTACCCATTTCAGAGGAGGGGGCTTTTTTTTTTTTTAAGCTCGAAAAGGTAAAACATATGAATCGCTTTTGTAAACAGTGTGAATACATAAAAACTTTTCGAATAACAAGTTATGAAAGGCGTATTGATTTCTCCTTTAAGTTTTCATTTAAAGACAGCAGATTTATTTTGCACCAAAAAAACATTTTCCTCCATTTTTCTTTCTCAAAAAGGTACGATATCAATTAAAAAAAACAATATCAAAAAAGAATGATTTTCTTGAATACAATATTAAATTCAACAATTGCATGTGTACATGTTGAAAAACGAATTGGTC
>JAWZYV010017192.1:0-35727 GCA_038373885.1 Cheiracanthium punctorium
CAAAACAATAAGAATTGAAGATTTCCGAGGCTAATAGGTAAATTTTTTTAGTTTGGCGAAAAAATAAAATGGCTCAAATGCCCATTTTGAGAAAGTGAGTTCTAGCGGTTTGCACAGATTTCGGCTTGGCGCAATTTATTGAGAGCTTAAGGAAATAGATTTTTGAAAACAAGTGCAAAGGTTTTATTAGAATACAGCGTTAAATTTTAATGATCCGTGAAGAAATAATGCAGTTGTTAAGGGATTTCAAGCAATCTATCTCCAGAATTCTCGCCAAATGAGTACATTGATTTAAGTTGGGGGAATTCCGCCAAATTTCAGAAAATTGCAATCTTCTCATTTAGTACATCGGACTAACGGTGAATAAAACACGTTATAGTTGATAATTTTAAAAAAATTCGGCTGTATTAAGGGATTCCACTTTTCAAATAAAGGCTTGCTTTACTTTTTCGCGGTCGAACCATTTCTCATATTGATTGCTGCTAAGTCAATGCTTCGAATGATTTCCTGAAAAAACGCTTGAAAAATGGCGTATGTTGGCACTTTGGCGAGGCTTAGATTTGAAACTGGATTTTATTTGAGACTGGGATATATGACACTGGTTATAGATAAAAATGAATGTTGGTATGTGTGTATGAGGTTGAAAAACTCCAGCACCGTGCAAGCATCGTTGCACCATGAAATTTGGTTCACCTAAGTCTTTATCATGGAGAAGCTTTTATGCTATCCGTTTTCCTCTAACTTGCCACCAGGTGGCGCAGCAGAACGTCAAATTCTATTCCGTTTAGCTCTTTACTATGCGAATATCGTCAACCGATTTCGATGAAATTTGGTACACGCGGATATTGGAACACTGAGAATATTTTTCAGTATCCATTTTGCTGTAACTTGCCGCTAAATGGCGCTGCAACGCATCAACTTCTATACCGTTCGACCGACCGCATAAAATTTCTTATACTTACCACATTTCAGCACGAAGAATATATTCTAACTGTGTTCCTTTTGATGTTACTCACCACTAGATGGCACTGCAATGCATTATTATTTTAACTCGCCACTAGATGATGCTGCAGCAGGCCAAATTCTTGACCATTTCAAACGGTCGCTATGAAAATCAGTATACATAGCTATTTGAACAATGAGAATATTTTGGCGTTATCCATTTTGCTATAACTCGCCACTTGACGGCACTGTAGCAAATCATTACTTTAATTAACCACTAGATGGCGCTGCAGTGTATCACTTCTTGACTGTGCAACTGATCGCTATGAAAATAGGTATACATAGATATTTGAACACGGGGAAGAGTTTCGCGTTAGATGTCGCGTCAACACGTGAACTTCAGGGCAATCCAGCCGCTGTCTTATACAACTGGTCGACTCTCTCCTTTCCTACCCCCTTTCACTCCTCAGATTCTCCCCGCAGTTCGAAAAGCCAAGCTGATCTCTGACGAGGGGGGCTCTACGGAAGCTGACCGTTTTCACTCCCCCGCTTTAGTCGACCAGTTGTATAATGAATCGGAGCGAACGGAGCCCTTTTTCCCCCCAAAAAAACCCCAGGGATTTCCCTTGAACAGACAGAAGTAAAGTTACGAGTGAAAACTTCTTGTCAAGCTTTCTAAACTTTCTATTTATGCAATTAAACAGGTTTTGGCACATTATCTTTTAATAAACATTTATGAACGTTTATTCACATTTTTATACATTTAAAATTCTTTGTAAAAAAAAAAAATTAATGTTTTTTAAGGCTGTAAGGGTATACTTTTCGAATTCCGCGCTCGATTTGTGTGCACATTTAAAATTCAAAAAGTTGTGCGCGCACAGGCCGCAGCGTGACACAGCTGGTATATGCGTACGGTATACATAAGCGATACACATTTTTCTCCACATGTTGTATTTTGTTCTATTTAATCAATAATTATGTACGTGAATTTATTAGTTATCAATAATTATGTACTTACGTTGTAATGAACAGTAATCCTGTTTATTTGTAATGAATGATCGATTTGTAATTCAAACTAGCTGTGTACCCTTCATACGGGAGGAAGCAGATATTTTTCTAATACACCTGATTAAAATTTATTCAATCAGAGCAAAACTATGGAATTGTTTCACTCGTAACCTGGCATTACGGTAGTTGGAAAAAAAAAACTACTTTACTTCGTGCAAATTTGTAATATCGTTTGTTTGTTTAACGTTTCGAGTTCTACCCACAACAGAGGAAGTTATTTGAACTTCATCTGTGAAACCATAGCTCTTGAAACGGTTCGAATATTTCCGATAATAACCTAACCTGAATGGCTATCCCTGATCAGCAAATCGCAATTCGTAATCCAATAAGATTCCGCAAAGATATGGTTTACATCAGTTATAATTAAATTACCAATGATAATTCATTCAGAATTTTTAATTAAATAAATAAACACGTACATGCGATACCATTCTTTATTTTTATTTATTTATTCTAAAGTTAAACAAGTATCTCTCTATTCTAAAAAAAAGTAAGGGCCGCTGTCAAAAGCTTGTTCGCCTATCTTCTCCTAAACCGTGGGGATTTGGAATACATTTCGACTAAGGTGTCCACAGATTCGAAAAATTCCGAGGAACCTGCTAAGCTGACTTAAATTTCGAAAATCGAATTATTTTAGAAGATATTAATAAAAAAATAAACATAATGGTTGCCAGATTTGGCATAAAATTATTCATTCTTTTGCAACAAAGCGTTTCCAAGTATCTAGAATCGCATGTAATTTACAAACATGAGTTAGAATTACGCCTATTTTACGCCAAAATAAAAACTATATGAAATAAGTAACTCAAAATGTGTTGCACAAAGTTGACAATTTTCAAATAGTAAGTTCACTTAGACTACAGGAGTTTAGAATTAGTCATTATTCGTTTTTCCAAAACAAAATAACTAATATCTTGAAAATGAAAAATAATTAAAATGCAGATTATTTTAAAGCCGGTTCGGTCTACCTGGATTATTTGCTACCAGTAGAAATATATTATATATTTAAACTATGCCATTATAGCAGTTACAGTACACTTTGGATATTTGCTAGCGCGACGAGATGGTACATTCGTGGTGCTAAGTACGCCAATCTGCAAACGATTATGTAAATGAAAATATGGATAACGGTTTTCCGGTAACCTTAAATGAACAGTAATTATAGGTTGTGATCATGTGTAAATCGTCAAATAATGAAAAGTCGCCATGGGTGGCAAGCAATCCTATCTGTTCCGTAGCTTTTATTAACTTTACACGTACGCAAGTCGCCAAATAATGAAAAATCGTCATGTGTGGCAAATTCGCAAGGTGTCCAATAGTTTTTACATTATTAAAAATACAGCTGAAACAGCTGTTCTGATTTTATTACGCTTTAGCTCCTAATTAATATAAATTTGAATGGCAAGCTTAAATATCATTGTGTTTCTGAAGAGTGCAAATAATTTTTCCAGCGATTATAAGCGGAGTCTGCACTCCAGGTGTAGTATAGCTCAGGACCCGTACAACACGGATTCCCATAACATACCTTCCGTGTTATGAGGGGGAGGGGTCTACTGTAGTGCGAAGTTTAAATTTTTATGTACCCAGGGGCGTAGCCAGAATTTTTTCATGGGGGGGGGGGGTTACGACTACTGCAACTCATTTATATGTATACATATGTGTGATAATGTAGTGAAGTATATACATTTTGTATGGCAAAAATTTCTCATGTGGGGGGGTTATGACCCCCCCTAACCCCCCCCCCCTTGGCTACGCCTCAGTATGTACCAATGAACATGCAAGAACCAAGCAATGTGTAGCTCAGTAACATTCTATCTGATCCAATCTTCGGGTTTTGTCTGTTGAAATGTCTTTTTTACGAATAAGCCTGATTAGGGGCCGAATGCCTCATACGAAAATGCGAGCGTAGCGAGTCTGGGGGCCTTGGCCTCTAGTATTATAAAAACATTCTCACCATTATCTATCTCTCATATATTTAGGCAGAAAATATTTAATTATGGCAGAAAATAAGACATAGAATCCAAATGACCCCTGTCAAGACCATAGCCATGCACTGCTATATATGATAAGGATTTCATTAATAATGATTATTAACATATTATTACTGTTCACCTCAAAATAGTAAAGGATATCTATTAATAGAAACTTGTGGGAAATGGTACCGAATATACGATTCCTTCTAAGTTTACTTTAAATCGTATACTATAACAAGTCTCATATAATCGGGATTATTTTATACTAGCTGTGTGCCCGTTCTTCGCACGGTGGGAAAAGAATATTTTCCTAAAATAAATACCTGTGCCATTTAAAAAAAAAAAATAAAAAAAAAAAAATAATAAAATTTAGGTAGTCTCTTTTGTTGAAACTATCATGGTATACATTAACACAACGTAGGATTATACTCTAGTTAGTTGCAAGATGACCGTTGAAAAATGATGAAGAAGACCACTTTTAATTTCATGAAACATTTATTAATGTGGTATAGTGTGCTTCAATTCCTATTAACCTAAAAAATCTAACTAATACTACCTATAGCTGTCTATTACTTATTAAATGTTATTGATCTTCCTTTCCCCCATCTGTAATGCTCAATTTAAATAATCAGTGTAGGAATTTGAAACCAGTGGTGCCTTTTCTACTCTTTGATGATTCTTAGCAATTTATACATTAGCATAAACAATAAACATTATTTATAATGGTTGCCATTAAAACACCTCTCCTTATCTTTTTAAGCATAATTCTTGTCAGATGGGCGCAAATTTAGCACCGCAAATTATTTCATCTCGCCGTGATGGAAAATATCCAAGGTGTACCAATCTAAATATTTAAATCCTCTATGGTTCAGTTTTGTGATAAACATCAAGCTGTGTAATCGGGTGGGTGGGTAGGTAGGTAGGTAGGTAGGTAGGTAGGTAGGTAGGTACTGACTGACTGACTGACGGTGTCCACCATCAGTATCTTTACGAAGATATACCTACCTATGTTTTGCAGATTACAGGCAGACAGGCAAACTTTCATTATATCACTGGCAAATACACTGAAGATACACTTAATTTTATTTCTAGTTTTGATAGAGAATGCCCTGGTATATTTGTAAGAGAAAAGTTCTAGGCTTGAAAATTATCCTTAGGCTAACTCCACACCATAGGAATTGAGAATTCATAGCTCGACATTTTCCTTTCAGTCACTTGGTTAAAGTAGTAGTACATGTTATGCACGAATACGAGGCGCAAAAGTTTTATCTTGATCACCAAGAGAACTATCAAAATATAATTTATAGGCCTTCTTAATCAAATCAGTAATTGTTTTTTTTGGAGCTTTTTGGGTGAATTTCTCACAGACATAAAAAAAGTTTTCGGGGTGGTTAAGACAACAACTATGTTTACTAGTTGTTATTTTTAGTAAACGTAAGTTTTAAATATATGTATAAAGCAATTTTAAAATAAAAATACCTCTCAATAGAAACACTCACTTATTAAAAAAAACAAAACTTATAATACATTCTTAGGCTGAGATAAATACAATAGTAATTGCACCATGCACGTTTCAACATTCACTAGGTCATAATGTTTATTTTGCACTACTGGATTATCTCTCCATCTAATGAATAACACTTGCCTGTGTAACATCTGACATCAAGTGACAATTTGTTGATCTTATAGCACTCTTGTACCAAACTTTAGAAAAAAAATTAAACATTAAACATTAAAATAAAAGAACGGAAAATAGTGAAATTAAGAAAAAAATAAATAAAAATCCTTAAAAACTCAAATCTTACGCGCTAGAGCATTTTGAAAGGTTGATTCGGATTTTACACACCAAAATACATACTAATTGATGTATCACATTCCAGAGGCAAAATGGCTGTTGAGTAGTGTAATTATTTCATTAATTATAAAATATCCCCAATCTTGTTTCAGAATCGGGGACATGTCCTCAACTCTAAGTTAAAAAATATGGTCACTTTACCATTACCACATGTATGACTAACAAATACAGGGTGATTCATAATGAATGGGACAAAAAGAAAACATGATTGTGAACGTTGTAATTAATATATTTAGAAAATTCAAATTTACCTCAAAACTACATTTATTGAAGTTTCTACAGGTGTTCAATATGTGCCCCTCCGGTGACACGGCGTTGATTTTGAGGTACTCCGCAAAAACGAATCACGAATTCTTTCAACCACTTCGGGTTTTGTTTCTTTTCGTCCTGGGCTTTTGTTCTTGCCAGTCAAGAAGAATATATTTGATTTCTATAAAAATAGTTGCGGGTGACATAGCTCCAAGAGAATCCTTTACTTTTTAGCACGCCCCGCAAAAAAAGTGTCACGATTATTTTTAACAGCACTGACATCTGCTGAAAAATGGAAGAATGCGAGAACAGCTGGATAGATTGTCCAATGCTAAAAAAAGGGCAGCCATTGCCGTCGCTCGACTTAACTACCAGCAAGATGGCGGACGGTCAAAACGTTCATCGCGTGCCACAGATCTAGAGACCCCTTTTTGACGCAGCTGGCTGTGCCCCACAGTAATTTTGTGCACTGTGCCGCACAGCCAGCCGCGCCAAAAAAGGGTCCCTAGATCTGTGGCACACGGTGAACGTTTCGACCGTCCGCCATCTTGCTGGTAGTTAAGTCGAGCGATGGCAACGGCTGCCCTTTTTTCAGCATTGGGAAAGGGTTGCGCCTCAAAGGGTTAACCACAAAGCAAAAATAATTTTCATCATTAAAGTAAGAATTAAAGTAAGAAGTTTAATATTTTTTTTATATTAAATAAAAATCATAAATCACTTCCAATCTATAATATAGAGGTGCCTAAAAAACACTAACCTAGTGTTTTCTTCATTATATATCGACCTTAGACATATGGAATTAATTATAAAGTTACTTTATGGTGCCGAATAAAAATTTCAGGATATTAAATGTAAATAAATACAATAGACCTCTATACATTAAAGAAGTGATGTAGGAGTTTCAGTTTTTCTCATAAAAAGGCTTACAGATTCAGTACAATATAGATTATGTTTGCCATATTGGAAAGAAGAGAAAAGAAGGGAAATAATTAAATTAAGAATAAAAATCCAGCATAATATAAATATAAAAATTACTATATAAAAATTCAGGGAGGCGCAGGTGCCTCCATGCTCTATGCTGCCGATGCCCATGGTTAAAAAACGAACCGTTACAGTTTAATTTTTTTGCTTAAATCGAACAGTCTTTAACGCTCTAAGTAAATTACTTTTTACAGGACGCGCCTCGACAGTTTCTACATATATACAGGGTGTCCCAAAAAGGTGGTAACGGGCTTTAATTCCTTACTTATTAGAGATAACTGGGTAGTGTAAATTGGAAAAATGTTCAAAATAAGGTCGGAAAAAAGACTCTGTTAAGAAAAATATCCTCTCGTTACCCACTTATCTCTCATAGATAAAGAATTAAAGCCCATTACCACCTTTTCGGGACACCCTGTAGAAATTTACTATGTTTGAATTGTTTAGGTGGCACGGATTATTTTTAATAAATATTTATTTACCGTGAATGTTTACGTTATGAAAACCAATTTTTAAAAACTTGTATAGTATTTCTCTGTAGCTATTGAAAATGAGCAACGTGAAATTTTAAAATTCGACTAGACTAATCGACATTTTAATTATTTAAAAAAATGTATTGTAAGTAAACCAGTTCAATAAGCATCTTCTTAATTGCATTCCGAACATTATTAATTTTTTTCATAAGGATAATTACATCATTAACATAACGAAAAAAAAAAAGCATTACTTCAGCAAGCTATTCATTCTAAGAATTATTATTTAAAACCAAAGAGTTAAGAAGATAAATTACCATGAATCAGATTAAACTCTTGCACTTATAAAAAAGAAAAACCAGTAATAATAAGCCATAGCTGATTACAAATCAGACTGAATGTGATTACATATTACAGAGAATGTGCATGTTTAAATCTGTCTAGTCTTAGACTCTTTTATTTGCCTGTTAGGTGAGAGATGGTATTTTAAATTTTCGAAACTGCTATAATATTTGTTACTGAATGACTAGTTCTGAACTTTGTCCTAAGAATACAAAAAAAAAAAAAATATATGTATATATATATATATCCCTCAGTTTATTAAAAAAAAAAAACGCCATATCAATAGCATTATCTCTAAACCTTACAAAAAAACTTGGTTTTTCTTAAGTGCAAAAACTAAAGAATTTTTCTAACCTTCATGCATTAAAAAATCTTATACTTTAGTTTGATACGCTCTAATCTTGAATATTGTAGTCTTGTTTTGATATCCGTATTATAAAAATAAAAATGAAAAATTCTTGAGCGGGTGCAGACTCAGTTTTACTCGTTATTCATATTACAAAAAGTAATCCTATTTTACATTCCGAATATTTCTTCATCTTACTTGAGAATTGTTTTTTTGGTCTTCCTAGTTTAAGTTCTCGTCGTGATCTCTTTTGTTTTATTATTTTTTTTTATAAATTTGTCAATAATATGGTAGACTGCAGTGATATTCTTCAAAGTATTTTGTGTAAATGTACCGAAACAGGTCTCTTCGTAATAGCCATTTATTTGTGGATCCAATTATAAAAATATAATTACATATACTTTTTCGTTATCTAAATTTTTATAAAAATTTATAATAAGTTTTTCTTTGGATTTGGATATTTTTAAACATGTCTTTTTAAAGTCTTTGGAGTTAAGTGTTTTGAACTTTTTGCAGTCATGACTGGTATTTATTTTATCTCTGTATTTTATCTTTTTTTAATTTTGTCTTATGTAATTTTGTCCTTTTTATGCATCACTGTAAATGGATTTTTAATCTGTAGTGTGCATTTTCTTTTTATGAAATAAATGAAAATTTTTTAATAACAAGAATACGGCGATATACTTCAATTTTTTCATACAAAAATAATGCAGTTATTAAGGCGATTTTAAAACAATCTATCTTCAGAATTTCCACCAAATTAAGTAAAACTGTTTTTTAAATTAGAGGAATTCCTTAGTTAGATGTTATTTTTTTTTTTCTAATTTAAACAAAAAAATCATTTAAAAACTAATAAACCACCGCCACGTTCCGATCCGATCTAATAAAAGCAATCTTCTCCATCTTATGAGCCCAACTCGTAAGTAAATGAGAAAGAAAAGAACACAAAAATGCCTAGTCATGGAGCTGTGCCTGGTAAGATTTTAAGGAAAACGACCACCCTTCGCGCCTTCACGGCAAACGAAGAAAAAAGGACGATTTCGCCATGTGGTGGACGTCCGAAAAGTGACCTCAATGCCCTCTCATTGGGGAAAAAACCCCATCGTTTTAAAACTGTCGTCTTTTTTTGCAGTGGTCAATGATGGCGGCACTATCGTACTTGCAAGTTAGGGTACGCAGGAAGTTGGGGAGACGGCTAGCCCCTCTAATTGCTTTTCACTCCCCCATTTTAGTCGACCAGTTGTATAATGAATCGTCCAGCCGATCGTCCTGAAATTTCGTATTCATCGATATCTGAATGCGAAGAATATTTTCGCCGTATCCGTTTTGCTAAAACTCGCCACTAGATTGCGCTACGCCGCATGGCCTTCTGCGCCGTACAAACGATTGCCTTGAATTTCGGTATGCATGGTTATTGAACACAATATAATGCGATATCCATTTTGCTATATCTCTTTATTACAATGAATAGTAATCACCACAAATCGTAATATCAAAAAGTCCATTCATTCCCGTGCGAAGAACGGGTACTTCAGCTAGTTTATTTATAAATTTATGTAACTAAAAATTGTAATTAAAATGATTATTGTATCATAAGTATAATCTAATTAGGATTAATAAACATTTTGTTTAATTTACCTATTATTGTGATGATAACCGACCCCCCATACCCGGGGGGGGGAAGGAAAAAGAAAGAAAGAAACTGTTGTTTGAGCCTTTGTCTTGGAATCGCTAAGTCAGAACGATTCCCCCGATTCCCCTCTCCCTTGTCACGTGTCACGTGATGCTACGAATACTCCCGTAAGCAAAGGCGGATCCAGGGGAGGGCGCAGGGGGCGCGCGCCCCCTCCGAGAAAAGTATATTTACACTAGATAAATGGGGCTTTCACCAATATTGAGTGTTCTTTTACACTAGATAAAATGAGTATTTACGATTTTGCGCCCCCTCCGAAAAAAAGTTTCTGAGTCCGCCCTTGCCCATAAGGCGTGCCCGTGTGAGGGTGTGAGCTACACAATCCGTTGGTCCATACACTCCCAAGCGCTTGCAAATAAATAAAATTAAATGAGTTTTTTAACAAATACAGGGTGTCTACCAAATTTCTGAAAGTCAATTTCCTGACTTTTGGGAGGTCCCGGGTAAAAAATTCCTGACCAATTCATTTAACTTTAGGAATTGCACAATGCCCTCTCCCTTGTATTTATATTTGTATATTTTGTACAACTTCTTGAAATACAGGATTAAGCTTTCATCAATTAAAAGAAACAGAAATAGTTGCAATTTATGATAGAATTAACTAACAGTTCTTGGAAAGACGGTCCTAACCCATAAGTTACCAAGTAAGATAATTTTGTCTTTTTACACTCCCATCACGATTAATGAGCCCCCATTTTTCCCGCCTTATACAAAACACATCGCTTGATGCTTTCGCGGTCCGAAAAAATGCGTTTGCAGTTGCTTTCGGTTCCAGTCTGACAATTAAAGAGGAATGGTAAAAAAAAAAAGAACATGGAAAAAAAAATTGATTCTTTTTGGTGAATGTTCCGGACCCATTACCCAATTTCCCGGTTTTTTTCCAGACTTTCCGGACCCATTTTTCCAATTTCCCGGCTTTTTCCAGACTTTTCCGGAGCGGTAGACCACCCTGAAATAGAAACAAAAATAAGTACTTTCTATGAACTCTACATTCGAAATTAGCAAATGGTAAAGTCCTTAAAAAAAATCCTATTCAATATCATAATCTAGTCATCGAGTTAGAATGATTTTAACATATTAAATGTTAATACTGAATTTTTAATATTAACTTTATAAAATAAGTTTTAAAGTCTAGGTTTGTTTTGATGCGATAGTTAAATATGGTTTAAAATGTCATACGTCGAAAAATCCGCCAACCATGCCTTTAACCAACGCCAAAACTGCCTAACCTATTTTTATAGAAATCAAATCTATTAGTGACTGGCAACAGTCAAAACGTCAGAGTTTGGTGTTCCCAGAGCGGGATCACTGCGCGTTAAAGGGTTAAATTTGCGGCGACTTACCTCACTCATAAAAATATTTTAATAATTTAAGATAAGAAAATTAATATTACGACAAAATGCAATTTTTAAACCATCACTAATTGTGTAATATGAGTCAGAAATAGATTATAATGAATTATTTTGTATCAGAAAGGTATTCTAAGTTTTATCTTTAACTTCAGATGTTGTCTAATATTTGTAGCATTCACCAGAAATTTTAAATAGTTTTATTTTTTGAAGTAAAACTGTGACGACGCCTTCTGAGAAGGTCCATTGATGACGTCGAAATTTCAGTCGGAAGGCTTTTATAACTTGAAGGTGTTGCTTTAGGCCGGGTGATCCAATCTCTCCCATCCGAATCGAGAAATATGATTCTCTGTCAGCTTTTCTGTGTGTGGTTTTTGCGATGGAGTCCAATGACCGCATTCAATCAACGCCTCTTAGATATAGAAGGCCTGTAAACAAAAGCTTTTACGTCATCACTAGGTCTTCTAAGATGACGTCATCACAGTGTTAGTTTCATAAAGTAAATCTATTTAAAATTTCTGGTGAATGATACAAATTTCAGAAAATATTTTAAGTTGAAGATAAAAATTAAAATACATTTCTGATAAAAAATAATTTATTATGATCTAATTCTATAACATATTATATAATAAGTGATAGCTGAAATTTCCTATATGTCGTAAAATTAAATTTTCTATCTTAAATAATTAAAATGTTTTATGCGGGAGTAAATTAACCACAAACTTTCAGTAGTCTTACTTTGTGAAAATAAATGACGTCATTTTAGTGGACCTAGTGATGACGTAAAAGTGTTTGTTCTCAGGCATTGTATATCTGGAAGGTTTTGATTCAATTAGATAACAGCATGCCCTTCCATTGGCAACCACATTGCGTCAGCAGCACGCCAGTCTGCCATCTTCATTTGTATTTGTACCCAAATAACTTTGGGCACACCTGTCTCCCGGCGCTCTGCGCGTGCGTCATTCCGCGTCTGTTGCTGCTCTTTCAGTCGGCGAACCAGCAATGGATGTAAGGCGATTTCCAGTTTCCCCTTGTTGTGCTATATTCTCTTTCATAAAAAAAAGACGAAATTTTAATTTTGGAACATCTCTGTACTTTAAATAAGCAGGTAATCTAAGCTCTAAAGTTACTTTAACTTAGCGTTCATTTTTGGTGTCAAACTATCAGTGACTACTAAAAGGCAATGATCATATATGTACTCAAAAATTTAACTTAATTATATTACTTTTACAAAAGTTAACATTCTAGCTATTCAAAAAGGGACATGCGTTTTGTTTATTTGCAAAATGTGATTACTGCATTGAACCTCTGCATACATTAAATGCATTTATATGGGTTTTTATTTTACTTTCAGATACAAAATTAAACAAATTTTTTTTAAGCTAATAAAATTTTCTTTTATGATCATCACATAATTTAAGTTAAATATTTTAGTTTCTCCGTATTTATGTAGGTCAAAACTTTTATTACCAATACATAATGATTATCATCAGTAGGGTAAAAGAACCATTAGGGTGTAAGAACTTCTTAAATTTTCACCTGCTGGTAAACGCAAGAGTTCTCATAAAATGATTTTTGTTTAAGAAACTTTCTCCGTTAATTCGTAAAATTTTCCTCCAGTTGTAGTTTTTCTAGACGTTTTGAAAGTATCTTAATTCTTTTTTGTAGCATGAGAAGCATGCATTAATTTTTTTATTCATAAACAAGCACATTTATTAATGAGGCATGCTCGTCTATGTTTCTACTAACTAATATTTATCTTTTAGAACAAGCTTTTTGCGACGATGGCCAAGAACTTGCAATTGCCTGTTCAGATGATAAATCACTGTTAACTGGAATTAACGTGTAAGTACATTTTGAATTCCTCGACTCCTGCCTTTTTGAAACTACTCAATTTTTGATTCTTGTAGTAAAAAAGTATTGGAATTATAAATTTTAATTATTAGCGAATTTTTTATTAATGCTCCGTTGTCAAAGTAACCTTTCATTTGCAAATTACTACAGTCTGTGTAAAAGAAATAGGACGGTGCCGCATAGGCTGCCTCGTTTCTATTCGCTGGTTGCGACAGAGATATCATAATTTCTCTTTCTTCCCTTAGTACTTTCATCTTCTACTTAAAGGCTGTGTTTCGAAAAAGCATGTAGTTTCCACGCAAACATATTGTAAGTTTGTCAAAGACTTAAATTTTTTTAGAATGATTCTACAAAAGCTGTGAGAAGCGATGAATCTATGCAAGTTATGAAACTTTTGAAAAGAAGTTCTCCAATATGCATTTTTTTTTCTGAATAGATGAACTGCAGAAAATTTATCCCGCAGTGGCCCAGCCTCTAAACTCCATTCTCATAAGGACACGAATAATGAAGCAGCATCGGCTTGGCCAATGCTTGGGAGGGTGGAAACCTCTCTCTGGTAGGCTGCTGCGGAACCGTTTACGCCAATGGAAACTAGTGCACGTAAAATCTGTTCGTGGCCTTAATGTCCTCCATGTCCATGTTCAAACGATACCTCAGGGAGTGCCGATTTCAGATTCTAGGTCTCTCATCTGGAATGGGCTCAAAATTTTTTAAAAATGGAGTTCATCTTGGAATAACCCAGAAATATATTCTATTCACTGCCATAGTGAATCAAGTGATTAACCATTGGCCTGGATATTTTGCGACTTTCTCGATTTTACTGATACAGAATAATAGATATATTCTGATCTCAACTTCTGAATAGGGATGATTTCTTTAAAATCATATACATAAAATCGAATATCGCATCCTACTTGGTCATGTTAAAATATTTGTAGAGTTGAGGCTCAGTACTCATGATAAAGGCTAGAAAATAAATAACGTTTCGACTAGTAGCGAAATGCCGTCCAAAAAGGGACACTAGCATAATGGGTTAATAATGGGTCTCTTCTAAAGATGGCATTCATGACTTAGCAGTATAATGCCGCTATACTAAAATGTACAACATCACACCTTCATTTCTTCAATTTAGTTTAGATAGACTTGGTTCACAATGGTTGTGACCAACGCCTCCTAGATATATAAAGCCTTACGACTCCTACGTCACCAAGCTTTGACGTCATCATTTGGCCTACATTTAAAAGTTTTATTTTCATAAAATAAAACTATTAAAAATTTCTGGTGAGTGCTACGAAGATTAGAAAATATCTTAAATTAAACATTAAAATGAAAATATCTTTCTCATACAAAATTATTTAGTCTGATCTATTTCCGTATCATATCATGTAATTAGTCATGATTAAAAACTGCCATTTGTCGCAGAATTGTATTTTTCATCTCAAATAATTAAAATATTGCTATTCATGGGTGAAATTCACCAGAAATATTTAATAGCTTTATTTAGTAAAAATAAAACTTTTAAAGGAAGGCCAAATGATGACGTCGAAGCTTGATGACGTAGGAGTTGTAATGCTTTCTATATCTAGGAGGTGTTGTTGTGTTCCCCTCATATAAAACTTATGTCTCTTAAATATAGGTTTACTGCACTCACATTATTATATAAAAAGCGGGTTGGTTTATTTGGGTCTGGCATTTCAGTTAAGTTCACTGGGAAAAACTGATTCGAGATACGAGTGCCTTCACTAACGAGATCGATGAAGAAACGAATTACAACTCGTATCTCAAGATACCACTGCAGACCGTATTTTTCATTCTTTGCCTATTACGGAAGTTTCAATTATTCAGAGGAATACTCTCGAGATTGAAACTGTTTTAAACAGTAAAACTGTCACGGTTATGGCTGCAGTGAAAAAATTTCGAAATTTTCAAATGGCAACACCCACTTTTTTCTGCGAAAGTCGATGGGCGCATTGAAAAACCATAAATGGCGTTCGAACGATGCATCTATCACGAAAATTGGCGACATAAAGCATTTGTAAAGAAGACCATTGGAAGGAACCAAAGTCAACACAAAGAGAAAGTGCACTGACACAATTCACATTAATTCACTAGAAAAGACATAAAGAATTCCAGTGTCTATTCCAATTTAGGATAAATTGGAATAGACACTGGAATTCTCTATTCCTGTGTCAGTGACACTGGAATTCTCTATTCCTGAAAAATCTCTATTCCTGACACTGGAATAGAGAGTAGAAATGTTACATTAACACTAGGGAACTTGAAAACGTAATTATAATTGAAACAATTTAGATCTCTTTTCTTGGGCTGTCGTTACAATGCTCTTCTTTGCAAACGTTTTACGCCGTTAGTTTTCGTAACACTTGTATCGTTCAAACGCCATTAGTGTTTTTTCAATGCGCTGATCAACTATCGAAGGGAAAAAAAGGGGGTGTTCCATTGGATAACTTCGAAATTTTTTCATTGTAACTGTAACCGTTACAACTCTATTGTTTTAAGCAATATCAATCTCTCGCGAACATACCTCTGAATAACTATTTACCTAAAACCTCATCTCGATTGGTTGACCAGAACGGTGGCTACACTGCAAAAAAAAAGTCTGTCAAATTTACAGAAAAAGACTGTCAGCCAGGACACCAGTTTATTTCTGTTTTTTTTTTTTTTTTTTTAACAGAAGTCTTCCCTAAATTTTACAGATTCTCAGTTTATTTTACGAAATTTTCCGTATACGGAAAAAAATAAGGAAGACGTCTGTAAAATCTGTAAAATATACGGAAATAAACTGGCGTACTGACAGACTTATTTTTTTTTTTTTTTTTTTGGTAGTCATACATCGGGGACGTAATAATTATAGATTATTGTAATAATCATAATTATAGATCGTTCATAATTATAGATTATTGCAAGCTGCACCAAATGACAATCCAATGAATAAATTTGGTGTGCACTCATGCATATTTAGGCAAGTTATCGCTAGTACACTCCGGCCAAAATCCCCTAACACTTTTGAGCAGGCGTCTTCGAAACGTCAGTGAGAAGGCATACTGAAAAGGCAAGCTGAACGAGAATTGTTGACTTTTTGTAAAATTGATTTTAAAATATATATATAAGTATGAACCGGGTGTTTGAATGATGCCTCACTTAGAAAAGTGCTGAATTTTTGCTTATTCCTATAATTTTGTTCCAAAGAATCTGATAGACGGCGCTAAGTTTCAAGAGATTTTCAACAGGAGGGTGCACCTCCGCATTGGTCAACGTATGCGAGCAGTTGCCTCACTCAGCATCTCGCAAACGGATGGATTGTCCGTGGTGGTCCAATTCAGTGGCCTCTGCGATCACCAGATTTAACCCTTTGAGGCGCAACCCTTTCCCAATGCTGAAAAAAGG
Organism: Cheiracanthium punctorium; assembly: GCA_038373885.1. NCBI lineage: Eukaryota > Metazoa > Arthropoda > Arachnida > Araneae > Cheiracanthiidae > Cheiracanthium > Cheiracanthium punctorium. The sequence goes on from JAWZYV010017192.1 coordinate 16,528, forward strand.
AAAGCCGTTGTCATCGCTCGACTTAACTACCAGCAAGATGGCGGACGATTGAAACGTTCATCGCGTGACACAGATCTAGAGACCCTTTTTTGACGACAGCCAGCTGCATTATATTACCCAGATATTTTTGTAACATTCTTCGATTTTTGCTATTACAAGCAATAATAGAGAAATTCCTGATGTCAACTTCTTGCACAAGGGATGATTTCTTTTAAAATCATTACCGTAAATGCCGGCGTATAACGAGCACCTATAATTTTAAACTTCATTTTTTAATTTTTATGTATATCCTCCGTATAACGCGCACCCTTTACTTTGCAATCACAGACTTGCCCCATGGAATCCAGAAAGTCTTTTAGGTTGGGACATGTTCAGTTCCCATTGAACGTACAATACAAAGAAATTAATGAAAGAGTATAACACAGACATGGCAGTTATTAATGGCGGATTAACGCCATTACTTCAACCTTTAGATGTGTGTATTAATAAACCATTCAAAGGAATTTTAAAACGATTTTGGAATACGTCGATGTTGGAAGGTGATAAAACATTTACAAAAGGAGGTGAAATGCGTCACGCCAGTCTAGAAATAGTGCGCCAGTGGATAATACAAGAATTGGGATGAAATTAAACCTGACATAATTAAAAAGTCATTTCAAAAATATCGTAGTATATCGAACAATCTAAATGAAACTATTTATTTATGGATCAAAGTAACAGTGATAGTGAAGATGAAACTGAATTTGATCATGTGCCTGAAAATATAACGGAAGATGAATAGGATGAACTTTTTATGCTGTCCGATAATGAAAATTAAGTTCATAAAGTATGTCATTTCTTTTAAATAAACAACATTCATGTGCATGTAGAAATCTCATTTTTTATGCTCATCTTTTCCTTATTTTTAAATTTATCATTTTTATAACCGGCGTATTACGCGCATCCTGCTGGGTCATGTTAAAATAAGTTGAGGTTCAATACTCGTGAATGAAGGCTAGGAAAAAATAAATAACGTTTTCGACTGATAGCGAAAATGCCGTCCCCCAAAAAAGTACCCTAGGCATAAATGGATTAAGGCTACTTTGTTCTGAATCTTTTTATTTAATTTTATAAAGTGCCCAACAAATCTAGGGAAACTTGTATCACTTTTGAGTGCAAAGTGTCTTTATGTGTGTTTCTAACTGTTAATACCATTCCACCTCACTGAATGTTCTCCATTGCATTCGGGTATTCTGTTTTACAGGCCAAGTCAGACGCTCCGAGACGTCACGGCGGTCTGCCAGGAGCAGAGGAATAAAGTGATCACTGACCAGGAAGTCGTGTCCACTCGCTTCTATCCCACCCAGCAGTCACAGAAGCAGGCCGACTGAAACGGAAGTCACAATGTTGTTGAAAGTGAGTATTCGTGTGTTTTTTTCCCTTGCAAATACAGTATAACCTCGATATCTGGAAGTCAGAGGGACACGGGGCGAACTTCGAGTGTTCGAAATAACGAAGTGAAATAAAATTTGATCCGTTTGTAAGGGAAAACACATTTATTGGAGTTACACGGAATAAGTATGAAAGGGGGTTGTTTAGGGAGATCTGAACACCCCCATTAGTCTACGCAAAATCGCTAATATCCATCTATGCACTCAATTTAGCACCAGGTGCACTTAAAGCGCACTAGCACCTGATGCACTCAAATTATTTAAAGCGCACCAGCGCCTGTACACAACATCCTCAATCGTATGTAGTGTTCAGGGGCCACTGCCCTTTATTTCTATTTTAAATAAAAGTGAATGAAATTTTTGAACCCTACGTGAGGATCAAGTCTTTGGAAAGTCGATTGGAGCCACTCCAGATTTTTCTTTATTAGTAGCCATAATAGTAGCATTTTCAAGAAACTTTTGATTCAGTAATAGTTTTTAACGTTCTAACTTAAAAACAAGAAAGGCAAATCATGCAGTGCGCACAGTTTATAAAGCACTCTCCAACTTTATTCGAAAAAAAGAAAAATTCGCATCACATTTGGCGATTTACCGCAAAAGTCGCGAACTTCGGCGCAACTCTTCAGGAAGGCACACGATCATCATCGAATCACAAAGCTAATTACCTAGTAGGATAGCATTGAGTTTCAAATGTATGTCAGTCCTTAAACTGCCATTGACCGTAAATATTTTGAGTGTTCCTGTAGAACTATTAATGATAGAGACACTATTTTCGGTGGAGCGCTTTATCTTGTAATCCTTAACAACATGTGTCCATTTTGTTTCATTTCCAATAGCCAAATATCTCTAAAATACGCTTCGATGAATGACTTCCCATAGAGCGTAATGTATTGGGAAATCTTTTGATTCTTCCTGTAGAAGGACTATAAAAGCTGCATACACCATTTTAAATAGGGTACATGGTACAGTGCAAAAGAATAACGCATATAAATTTCGTAGAAATCGATGCATATTTAGGGGAGTTAGAGCACGGGCTGACAGACCGACAGACAAACCGAAATCATAAACACTTTTCAACATTACTGGAAAGTGCTAAACAAAGCACAAGATGAAATATGTTTTCTTTTTGCATGTTCATTATGTTTTCTGGTTCTCTCTTACATATACAATCGCACTTCTCATACATCGTGCGCCGATTGAATACAAGTAGCTTTATAAGTTTTGAAAAGAAAAAGAAAAAGAAACATTGGATTGTTTTAAAAAGTCTATTTTATATTAATTTTCCAGTTCTTTCTCGTCGAACAGAAGACTTTTAATGAATACAAAAATATATCTCGGTAACCAAATCACTGTTTCTCCTCTTAGAGTAGCTGTGACATATAAATAAACAGTCCTAAGGAGGCTTCAATGAGTTCCTCTGATAGCGGATAAAGCTTAACCCTTTGAGGCGCAACCCTTTCCCAATGCTGAAAAAAGGACAGACGTTGCCATCGCTCGACTTAACTACCAGCAAGATGGCGGACGATCGAAACGTTCATCGCGGGACACAGATCTAGAGACCCCTTTTTTGACGACAGCTGGCTGTGCGCCGCACAGCCAACTGCGACATTTTCATAGTGTCCTAACTATATATCGACTCACTGACTCTGGAACAATTCCAGGTCATCCACTCCAAGATGAAACTTTCACCACCATTACTCGAAAAAGATTAGCTTGGGAACTTTTGGCGTACTTTTTCAGGAAGGCATGCGACCGTGGTCGGATCATTACCTAACTTAGAGGATAGGACGGTATTGTGCTTGAAATCGATGAATCTCACTTATACCGCCACTCCCCGTAATGTGTTGGAACTCTTTTAAGTGTTCCTTTAGCAAATGATACAGGCACTACATTGGATCGAGAGATTGTTTGCCAGGAGAGGACAGCTCGCGTCACTGAATGTGTCGCTTAGAGCTACATATACGTCCTTACCCGAATTTCCCGCCACAATTTGGAACCTCATCAGAAGGTGGCGGACTTCTGAATACTGGCACCCCTCGGAAACTGCTAGCGACCTCCGAGAGGACTTTCGGAACCACGGATTTAACGTGCACGTACACCTCATGTACACGGTGGTCTTTAGTGGTATTGCGGTATCGAACCCATAACCTTCCGGTTACGAGTCCAACGCCTTAACCACTGGGCTACCACGGCCCCTGGAAAAAGAATTTTATTTTGTAACCGTTAACAGCCTATATCAATTCTGAGTCGTTTGAAATCGTTCAATACCTTCAAAATTGGCTTTAATGAATTTCGGCCCATAGAGCGTCATGTACTTAAAATCTTTTACACGGCCCTGTGGATAAACTATCCAGTCTATTGGGACCAGAAGGGCGGGTACACAACTAGATGTTACAACAATCCTAAACATGAAGTTTCAACATTTTAGGACCAATAGTTTTTTGAGATATGCGAGTTGCGTAGGTACGCACGTACAGATGTCAGGGAAAAACTGGTCAAAATAGACTCGAGTTCGGTAAAATTGGGTCATACTCATTCTCATTTCTATGATTCTGTGTTCATACTCATTTATATGAACGTACATGCTAGCGTACGACGAGATGCATCACAAAATTTCTTAAATGTAAATTTAGAGGTAGTCAAAGTCGATTTTTTTCGTCGAAATCTGACTACCGAAATTTTTCGCGAACTAATTACTTCCTTATATTCCGTACGAGGTAATAAAAAGAAGAAATTTTGTTCTTTGTTCTTTCTTTCTTTCTTTAACCCTTTAACGCGCAGTGTTGCCGCCATGGCAACGCCAAACTCTGACGTTTTGACTGTTGCCAGTCACGAAGAATAGTTTTGATTTCTTTAAAAATAGTTGCGGGTGACACGGCTCCACGAGAATCCTTTACTTTTTTAGCACGTCCTTATCCGTAAAAAAATGGTCACTATTATTTTTAACAGCACTGACATCTGCTGAAAAATGGAAGAATGCGAGAACAGCTTGGAATAGATTGCCCCAATGCTGAAAAAAGGGCATGGGAAAAAGAAATCTATCTCCCTGTCTCCTGGGCACATCCTCCGTGTGTTGTGCATCTCTTTACTGATTTGAATTCCATCGGTGCGTTTTCAGAGATCAACATCTGCATCCGAGAGAACAGGATCGTGGCGACGGCCGCTTACTGCCGGCGCTTGAAGGACTCGACGAGGGCCTCTTCCGAGTACGACGTCGAGAGCACCGACAGCAGCCAAGGCGTCCACTGCAACCCGGCATCCGTCCTCAACGGCATCTACCTGACGAACGCCGACGGCAGGATCCAGTTCCGTGTCCACTGCTCCACCGTCGCCTGATCCACTAGAGTCTAACAGTATGCGGACGTCCAGACACCTGAGGACGCTTTGCAAGATTTAGAACTGAGTATTAGCTGTAAAATAAAATAAAAAAATTACTTTTGCCGTAGATTTTTTGAAATAAATATAATTGTTTGTTGAGTATATTCATTTTTTCCCCCGGACCACGGATGGGCAAACTACGGCCCGCGGCCAAATCCGGCCGCCGGAAGGTTTCATCCGGCTCGCGGATGGAATTTTAATTTGCCGGTCCGACGGAAATAGAAAGAACATATATATTTATATCAGGTTGTAACGAAAGTTTTCCGCCAGATTGGCTTGAGTCAGCTCACGCGGTACCCAGCTATTGACCTTATGTCAAGTTTATGGGATGCTCAGCACGACTCATGGACATGGCACTAAAGTCTAACTCTTTTAGCTAGCTCTCGAGTGGATGAATATTTTATATTCTTCCACACATTCTCGTAGGCGGGCTTCATCAGCATCAGGAGGCCGGTCAGAGCGCTCTGCTTCTTTAATGTCCTAGTCCTCGTTTTTGACCTTTCTGTACCAAATCTTCACAATGTCATATGATACAACAGTAGTACCTTAAGCTGTACGCATGATTCGGTGTCATGCTGTTGCTGACTTTTTGCAACAGAACTGAGAGTAAATAATGGTTCCATCTGGTAGCATGGTAGTTCCATTTCAGACATCTTATACTTAATCATAACGATGTTGTTTTACCGATTTCACAACACAGTGCTCTAAAACAAGTCCTTTTCTTTCAAATAACAAAAATCGTTTGGCAAAATATTGCAAAGACACCAACGCGAACTGCTTGTGCAGGCAATGCTTGCAGTGGCGGAAAACTTTCGTTGCAACCTAATATATTATATATCCATATTAAGGATTATGAAGATGGCTTGCAAAAAGTGCATTTTGAGTTCGTACGCCGATTTCAAGAGTTCAGTGCCATTCAAGCAGAATTGGATATTTTTACCATGCCTTTCAAAGTAAATTGTGTAGCAGTGAGGTCAGATTTGCAGCTCGAATGAATTGAATTGCAATCTAACAATCATCTCAAGCAGTTGTTTCTAAATATGCCAGAGTTTTACAAATTATTATCGAAAGTTAAGTTTCCCGAATTGAATATCTCACGCCCAGAAAAAGAAAATCAGTGCTATGTTTGCTTCATCTTATATATGTGAACAAGTGTTTTCAAGTATGAACCTTAAAGAGAATTCTTTCTGAAGTAGACTGACAGATGAGCATTGAGCCTCGTTCCTTAGAATCGGTGCATCTCACTTCGAACCTCAATATGAGTAACATTTAAAAATGAAATCGCAATGTCATTCATCTCATTAACATGTTTAAATTGTACTACTTGTATATTATTTTAGAAAAATTTATGTTGGCCCGCCAAACTTTTTTTTTTCGATGTTTGGCCCGCGACCGAAAAAGTTTGCCCATCCCTGCCCCAGACGTTCTCTGTGCTTTGTTGAAACGAAAGAAGACGAACGCTAAGAAACTTCCTGCCTGGGCGGTGGGTGGAGTTTTTTAATCAGCTGAAGAAGGGTGGACCTTTTGTACCACCCACCGTTTTTGGTACTTTTTTGTACGTGTGTTATTTTACAAAGTTTTTAATTAATGTTACAAGGCAAAGAAATCGCCATTCAGAAGAAAGAAAATGGAAAAAGAAAAAAGAGTGTAAAAGTTGAAAGATGAGCTGAGAAGAAATTAGGGGGAAAAGGTATAGTGAGTTTTAAGAAAAAGTTAAATAAGCAAATAAAAATAATGTAGTGTGTGTGTGTGTGTGTTGGCGGGTGAGAAGCGTATACAGACCTTCAAAGATGTAATAAAAAATATAAAAAAAATAAAAACAGTTACAACGGGGGCGAGGGGGGACCATGAAACATTTAAACTGAAAGAAAGTAGGTAATAAAATACGAATGACGTGAACAACACTATTTTATAAACAAGTAATAGAAGAAAAAAATCGCATACCAAATATAATATTGTAAATAATCTATTACTGTATGCTTTGATAAACATTGCTTGATACTTAAGATACAACCACTGACGCTCTACTAAATGAGGAATAAGGCTAAAATCAGTTTTAGAATTTTAAAGAAAGAGTCTTAAATTTTTCACATTGAATGAAAATTGGGAATTTTCTTAAAAAATGAAAATTATTGCATTAGTTTAATAAAGAAGAAATCTTGTAGTAATGTGTCGTTCAACGTAACTTAGCAGTTCTTTCCATCATAATTAGAAGGTTTTAATGTAAAAAATACCCCTTTTTTAAACCATTTATGCCAAGTTTCAATTTGGTTATCAGTCATAAACGTCATTTGTTTTTCCTAGCCTTTATAATACACGAGTCCTGTCGTAATTTCCGTCACTGCTTTATACACGAGTATTGAACCTCAACTCCACAAAATATTTCAACATGACCCAGTAGGTTGTTGACATTTCAATTTTTATCCATAATGATTTTAAAAGGAATCATCTCTTGTTCAAGAAGTTGTCATCAGAAATTTATCTATTAGCAAAAATGGAAGAAAGTCGCAATCTGGCCACAAATGAGTCAGTTAGTGGCAACTCATCACAATGTAAACTCCCGAAATTTTTGTAGTGCTGCCATCTACTGTTGAAATTTTTAGTTACATTGTTAAAGCTAAGTGTCCTGTTCAATGGTTCACCCTTTTTCAAAAAAACAAGTATTCCACTATAAATCAAATTTTATCATTGTGGTTATATATATGAATAAGGATGCAGTGGGATAAGGTCACAGCCTTTGTACTCATTTTAAGGCAGCGCGAAGTCTTTCAAATGTTGTAAGATGTAGGTAACAACTGGTAGAACCAGCTATTTGACAATGTTCCGATATACTATTTTGTCAAAACCGATAAATTGATCAACAGAACCATAATAGTTATCGCAAGTACGATAGATAACACAAAGACCCACACTTGAATCTAAGAAGCAAGATTTGATTTTGGGAATACGGCCAATTATCTACACGAGGGATCTATGCACGGCCCTTGCTAATAGGCCTCCTTCCCTAACGGCGCTCGGGAAATTCTATTAAACTTGGCGAAATTGGTGAAAAAATTGTAACGAAAACGATCATTTCTTTCTGTTTCTGGTACACGTGGCAAAATTAAGCAAATCCAGTTGGCAAAAGAAGAAAATTAGTAGTAATATAGGTGGTAGAAAATTAAGTAAGTTGATAAAAACCGATATTTGACTTGGTAGTTTATCGACATCTCCCCCACCCTAAAAAAAGTCAATGGCTCTACACCGAGGGTAGGGGATGCCTTCCGAGGGAACCCTAACTCGTAGTTTCGGAGAAGAACACAGAAAACTCGGAACGGTTTGGTCGACGGACGATGCCTGGGTTTGAACCTGGCACTTTCCGCGTACCAGCTGAGAGCGCTATGCGCTCGGCCACTGGTTGGGCAAATCTAAGAAGCAACAATGCTTTAGATCTGCAGGAAAAATGATATTTAAAGGCCTAGATCTGAGAAGTTGTAGTACAGAAATCACTATATTCGTCTTTTGCTTCGCGCGGCTTTGGATTTAACGGTCTTGAGTTTTGGTCAGTTTTCTCCAAAAGTAACGTAAATACCAGTTCGAACCCCTTTAAAAGTCCTCCGACCAAGGCACTGCACCATTTGCGAAGATGCCCCTCCTCGTGTAGGCTTGCCATAACACACAGTTTAACTCTACTCCCTTGATTCAACTGAACAGAGCCCCATTGGTGCCCGAGCGCATAGCGCTTTCAACTGGGAGACAGAAGGTGCCTGGTTCAATCTCCGCCGACCTAACCGTTCGGCGTTTTTGTATTTCACCATAACTTAATAACAAACTTTTTTGTGTTTCACCATAGTTCGATATTTAAATTTATTTCTCCGATCTATGTCCTTTAGAAAGACCCTCGCGGAGAGCAGCACCCCTTCCTCGATCTAGATCCCACGTGCACATAAATGGCCGTAATCCCACAACCAACCAATTAACTGGACAGAAGAATATTTCCGATCGCAGACACAGTGTTTTCTTTTTTTCATGGGCCTTATAATGTCTTCTGCCCAAGGCACACCCCACCACCCTAGGCAAACAGCCCTCGCATAGCTTTGGCTTAACACAAACAAACCTTTTCGTGTTTTACCATAGTTCGATATTTAAATTTATTTCTCCGATCTATGTCCGAAGTTACAGAACCACCATGAAATTTTTCAAGCTTTTAGCAAAAAGAGGCTCATTCCTTTCTTTCATAAGCTCATAGAGATATGAATACAAGCAGATGGCATCAGCTATCTTCACAGCATTGGACGAAATGAAGTAACTGTGTTGATCTAAGTATGGCGGATCATTTTGTTGGTTTCTTTTTCAATAACAGTGAAAGATGCACGATTTTACGGATTAAAAAGTAAAGACGCACAATTATATGTTACAATAATTCTAAATACAAAATCTCAGCATTCTACAGTTAGTAGTTTTACTATTTTGTCAAATGCGTAATTATTCTCGACGCCAAATTTGACGACATTACATCTTTAAAATTGGAACTGTCACCATAGAATAACACATTCGTTGTTGTTGTCGTTATTGCGAACGCGTATATCGGATTTGTGTGCTTGGCTCGAAACCCGCTTATAAATCCTCGTCAGTAGGACAACACAGGGGAGATACCTTCCGTGGGTGTCTTCTTAAGCGGTCCTAACCACTGCCACCTAGATACAGAAAGCCTGAGCGCTGAAGCTTCGACGTCATCATTAGGCCTTCGAATAATGACGTCACCACACTTTCATTCTCATAAAGTAAAACTATTTCAGATTTCTGGTGAATGCTACAAATATTAAAAAGTATCTTAGGTGAAAGATAAAAACTAAAATACGTTCGTGACACAAAACAATTCATTGTGATTTACTCCCTTATTACATTATATAATTAGTTACAGATAAAAACTGCTCTTTTTTGTAATATTAATTTTTCTATGTCAATTCATTAAAATTTTGTTATGAGAGAGTAAATTCACCAGAAATTTCGAAAAGTTTTACTTTATGAAATTTAATCTGTGATGACGTCACCTTTAGAAGGCCAGTTGATGACGTAGAGGCTTGGGGACGTAGCAGCGGTTAGGCTTTCTAAGTCTAGGAGGCAGTGTCCTAACCCGTATTTACGCGAAGTTTCTGAGATAACCACGGAAAAGTCCGAACCGTTAGGTCAACGGACGCGCGATGAGACCCGAACCCGGGACCTTCACACTTCGGCCGCCTACCATTTCCAGTGACACCACCACTGTGCCATGGTGAGGCAATAACGCAGTCATATTGCAATGTGGTCTAGGCAATAGGGCGGATCGGTTACAGTTCCTCCTCACTATCAGATGGTTAATACCGTCGCCTTGTATTAATATCTCTATGCATAAGCTAATCAACTCGTTTCACCAGTATTCGTTGAAAAACTGTCAAAACTTGAACATGTGTGATTAGTGGTCCTAGTTCATTTCGAGTTGAGGAACAATTTTTTTTTTTATCCAGTTCCGTTGACGGAGTGATGCGTTTGTTTACCAGAACGTCGACGGAGGTCATGTGAACAAATGATCGAAAACGGAATCAACTGGCTCATGTCTTAGTCAGGGGGTGGCCCGTATCAGTAAGCAAAATAAGCATCGCATCGTGGTGCCATCTCCAGAGAGGCGCGATTTCAAACTCAAAAACTGAACTTCATACCCTAGAGCCGTCCCTGTTAATTTATTTTTTTCCAATTAACTGCACTCAATTGACTTAAAAAACGATCATCAACCGGTTCAGGTTTTAAAACTGAGTTTAAAAAAGCCTAAAATAAAACTAGGGGGTCTATTCTGCCACGTACGTTTAACCCTTTGAGGCGCAACCCTTTCCCAATGCTGAAAAATTGATGAACGTTTCGATAGTCCGCCATCTTGCTGGTAGTTAAGTCGAGCGATTGCAACGGCTGCCCTTTTTTCAGCATTAGGCAAACTATCCAGCTGGTCTAGCATTCTTCCATTTTTCAGCAGATGTCAGTGCTGTTCAAAATAATCGTGATCATTTTTTTACGGGAAATGACGTGCTAAAAAGTAAAGGATTCTCGTGGAGCTCTGTCACCCGCATCTATTTTTATAGAAATCCAATCTATTCTTCGTGACTGACAACAGTCAGAACGTCAGAGTTGGGTGTTCCCAGAGCGGGATCACTGCGCGTTAAAGGGTTAAGCGAACGTTCGCATATGTTATGTAATTCGAAACGTATGCTAGAAACAAACATTAGGGAGAACCTGCACCTAAAGCTCTGCCGTACCTTGCAGAATACCAACATACGTTAGCAGCTTGCGAATGACGTCCATTTGATGTCACACATCCGTACGCTCGCTTAAACGAACGTGGCAGAATAGAAGCTCTGTTTGCACGAGTGGAATGGTTTACGAATACACCCTCTGAAGTTTCTTGCATAGAAGTTCATTTTTATTCCACAGGAAGTCATAAAAATTACAGAAGAACACAGGAAAAGAGCAAAGTGACAAGCAGTCCTTTTTTAAAGACGGCATTTTTGCTATCGGTCAAAAACGTTATATATTTTTCCTAGCTTTTATTCACAAGCATTGAATCTCAATTACACAAAATATTATAACACTAGCTGCTTACCCGTTCTCCGCACGGTAGGAGACGAATATTTTCCTTACACATATAATTTGAATTAAACCCAGTGATAGGAATCTCTAATAGTTAAAAATTGCTGGAATTCTGACGAAAAGCTGACTCCATGAGTGGAAATTTGAGACGATTGCAACATGATGACACAAAAACTACGCCATTGTCACTGGCGATCAGAAAAGTAAGAACTTTACGGTATGCAGACGAAACTTTTCTCTTTCGAAAAATGCCTTATTTCTACATCATATAATTCTCCTTTTTTAGATTTAATTTATAGCATTCATACATACCATATGAATAACATTACATGATGTTGAATACTATTTTATCTATCTTGCATTTCGTAAAGCGTGGACAATGCATTAGCACAGTTATGTTGCAGATGACTTTGAAGTTGAAAAATTAAATTTAAATCTTATTAAATTTTACTTAAATTTAAAAAACCTACTCGAAACAATCGTTGCACATTGTACGTTCAGAAACCAAAATACATCCTGTTCCCGTGAAGATCTTGTCGCTTAGGTAAATGAAAACATTTGTGACGTAACTTAAGCGGAAAGGCTTATTACCCTTACTGAACTCTTAATACAGTAGCACACTTGTTACATAAAACTAACGTTGATCTCACTGCCAATTCACCCTCAATAAATAACTAATTTCATATTTTATTTTTTAACATAGATTAATTGCATAGTGTCAAATTCAATATTAAACAAAATCTGAAGTCGTTTCTAGAGCTCTTGGTCTTGTAACTGGAGTAACTGGATAACATATAAGTAATTTATATGAAATATTCTAAGCACATCGGATCCCGTTATTCGGAAAGATTCCACAAACGCCATGGGATAAAAGAGCAATTAATTTCATATTATATTTTGTATTCCTTGCAAGCGCCTTTGTTATGTACATGATTGCAGTATCATTCTCGTACACGATGCTTATCCTATAGTCTCTGGTGATTTATTTTGGATTTTCATTTCATATTCCTGACTTTTCATACTTTCGAAATTTTGGTGCTTTGCGCATGTGAATAATCGATTATCATTTCGCATTACGGCTACCAATTAAATAGTTTTCCATATCGCTTCTTCCACGTTATCGACGTTAATCTGCCTTTTCCTAGTTAAAAAAAAACGTCTACAAAGTTTCATTGCTTCAATTTATACACACAGAGGGGTTAGGCAAATACGCACCCGGCAAAAGCGCTTCCTTATGTCCGCCGAAGCAGCACATACGTTAGCGCAGGGGTTCCCAAACTTTTTTTACCCGCGGCACCCTTGTCAGGCTAAAAGCATTTCACGGCACCCTTGTCAGTCTAAAAACATTTCGCAGCACCCTTTTCAGGCTAAAAACTTCCGCGGAAGATTTCCTTTAAAGCAACATGAACATGAAGGTTAGAATGAAGCAGTTTGGATGCATTTTACGTTATTTCTTGTTTGTTTGTTTATAGGGCTAATTATCAAGAAAGTACTCTCTTGGGAAAGGGATATAGAATTTTGACAATACCCCTATTTCAGGGAGTTCCTATAAAAGAGAGGCTACAGGACAGTCTTGAACTTGACTGAAATATTAATGTTTGAGCCCACTTAGTGATCGGCTTGGCTCACTTTCTTGGGGATACCAGTTCAGAGGAAATTATTTGATTATATATACTCCACCAAAACACTTTTCTTTATTATCTCCATGGCACCCCTGACATACGCTCGTGGCACTCTAGGGTGCCGCGGCACCCAGTTTGGGAACCTCTGCGTTTGCGTGTAATGTGCTTCTCTGCATAATCTGAGAGCAAAACAGAAGACACGACGTGAAAATGACGTCACACGCGAAGGAAATGATATGAAAAATATGCAGAATTGCCTGAAAAAACTTCGGTTATTTTTAATGCGCAAATATGTTAAATTGCTATTTGTTTCATTTTTAATGCGTTTTCACTTTTTTGGGTCTTAAGAGCTGTAGAAATGAGTGGTTTCACTTAATTATTGAATTGAACAACTTTAGTGGCAACAATGGATTCCGTTGCTACGGAAACTGTAGCAGTGTTAAAAATAGAATATGATATGATTTATTTATGTTTACTTTGCTAGAACTGCCATTTTGGCGTAATTAACGTCGGCAGTCGATGGCAAATAGCCAAAATGAATCACACATTAAACTTGACAATAAACGAAATAATTTAAAGGCATTACTAGATAGCCTTTCTGGGTTTAAAAAATATTCTCATTCATCTTAAACAGCATTCGTATTTATAAAGACTTCCTTTTTTTTTACAACTTGTTTGGCGGGATTAAAAAATATTATCTATTCATACGCTCGTAACACCAACTCATCTCAATCGAGGCATAGAATTAGCAATACAAATGAAAAAAATTAATTTTCTGAAATTTGGTGGGGTTTCCCTAACTTAAATCAATTTATTTAACTTGATGAAAATTCTGTAGATAGATAGATCGTTTAAAATCGCCTTAATAACTGCATTATTTCTGAACGGAAAATTAAAATTTCAGGCTAAATTCTAGTAAAACCTACACTTGTTTTTAAAAATACTATTTATTTCTTTACGATCTCAGTAAATTGCGCCAAGCCTAAAACTGTGCAAAACACTAGAATCCACTTTTACAAAATCGGCATATAAGCCATTTTACTTTTTCGCCAAATTAAAAAGTTATACACTTAAGTCTCAGATATCTCCAAGTCCTTATTCTTTTATGTATAAAAAACATTGCATTCCTGCCCTAATTTCCCACGCAGACGATATTTTAATTAAAAATTAACCTAGCAAATACTCTAAACAGAAAAAAAAATTCTTTAATTTTTAATTCAAGAATCTAAATCATTCAATAAATTCGCCAAACATGGCAACCTGGATGCTTATTTCTCACTTTTTTGACTACAGGGGTTACAATTGCGGAATTACGGAGAGCAAAAATTGGCGATTTTGACGGTTTTTTTTTATCAATTAATATCTCCTAAACTAATTCGAATTTCGAAATTTAATTCAGCGGAAGACCTTCCTCGGAATTTTTCGAATCCGGGGACATCTCGGTCGAAATTCAACTCCCAGCCGTTTCGGAGGAGATGATGTTACAGACAGACGCGTACAGTTTTTAATAGTATAGATAGATGATCAAGTAGGATTTCGACGGTTCAATTTTTATGCATAGTGATTTTTTAAAAATTCATCTCTTGTTCCAGAAGTTGACATCAGAGATTTATCTATTATTGCTGGTAATTATTAGCAAAAATCAAAGAAAGTCGTAAAAATGCTTGGGCACAAATCTGTTAACGGAATTAAAACCCAACACGTCTTCATATTCGCAGGTGGAGTGCAGCGATAGATTCCCAAGCCCATTATCTTTGTTGTTGTTGTTGTTGAGAACAAGTATATCTAATTTATGTGCTTGGCTCGAATCCCCCTTATAAATCCTCGTCAGAAGGACAACACAAAGGGGGTGCCCACCGTGGGAGTCTTTCTAAGGGGTCCTAACCCGTAAGTTTCGGAGAAAACTACGGTAAACTTCAAACGGTTAGGTCGATGGACGCGCGATAGTACCCGAACCCGTGACCTTCACACTTCGCCCGTCTACCATTCCTAGTGACATAACCACTGTGCCATGGTGAGGCTCTCATTATCTTTTATTGATTTCGAAACTTTTATTGAATTCCTGAATTCAAGTCGAGTTACTCAAACCTGGAATCGTGAACACGCCCTCAGACAAATAATTTTTGGAAAAAACGTACTGGTGGAACTTGGAGGTTAAGGGCCTGTTCTACACCATGTCAATCATAGTGGTCGTGGGTGCGATTCCCACTTATACCCTGGTTTCCATTCTCCTTGCTTACTAAAAACCAGGGAGGTAGAGACCTGGAGAGAAACATTGAATGGCACTCAGCTTAAAAGGTGACACCCTTCATGTATGGAAATAGGAGGCGCTACGTTAGATGGCTCCCCTCTAGAGTATTTTCGCGTGACGTCACTGAAATGTCACTGATTTGTTTTTTTGGTCGACTCGGATATTTAGGGGTACAAAGCTACATTTTCGGCCAATCACCGTTCTTACAAGAACAAATCTTTGACCAAAAAAGGTTGGTCGCTAAGTGTTGCTAAGGTATGACGTAATAATAATGACGTAGGTGAAAAAGATCAACACTGTTTGGTTGCTTAGAAAAACATTTTATGAAACAAAACGATTCTAATTTTTGTAAAAGTTGTATTTATATCACAAACGTATGCACCGTATGATAAACACCTGATAGCCACACGAGGGCGCCACTACCGATCGACTCCCATGTTTGTCTTTTTCCGAAGGTTAAAAACGCCATTTCGTTGTATGGACGTTTCTCTCCAGGTCTCTACCTCCCTGGTAAAAACATTTGATTGTGCCGCCCACGTGGTGTAGTGGCAAAAGAAACATTTTACCATGCCTTGAATCCAGGTTCGAATCCCGACTTGGGCATGGGGGTTAACTTGTCCGTCCCTTCATGGGGGGTAACTCTTTCCGTCCGTAGGGTGCTTCCATAATAAAATGGCTAGTGTCCCTTGCCTTAGTTGTGACGAATCTTTGATGAGCAAGTGCCCGCCCATTTAAGAAGAAATTTAAAAAAAACACTTGGTTGTGTTGTGCACTTTACACGACAAGGATTTATAAGCGGATTCTTAAAACTAAGCACACAAGTCTGAAAATGAATATCCCAAACGCAACAACAACAACATCAACAACGGGTACATATAAAGGAGGCTGTTTCATGCAACAAGCGTTTTTATTCCTCCAAATTAGCAGAGGGTTTCTTTGAACAACATGGGTTTGTCATCTTACAGCGGTTTGGTAATGGTTTTGTTGTTCAGCTATGCTGCTGCCCACCTCGACGAAGGTTTTGTTGGCGTGAGTATTCCTTTATTAACTTGATAAATAAACGCAAGCTTTATTTTGATCGAATATCTGGACTAACGATTCATTTTAGACGCAAAAATAAGAGATTTCTGTACTTTAAGCACTTTTTAGCAAACCTATATGGCGATGAAGCAGCGAAATCTATCCTCAGCCAGATAGTTTTACTTTGCAGATGATTCGACTCTTAAATAACAGCATAAAATCACCACAAATGCATATTTTTCATGTTTCCGGGTCTACAGCTACTTGTACTATTGCTTTAAGGCTTTAAGCGTTATCTCGTCACATCAGTGTCTTCAAAGACATATGTAAGCAAAGGACATTAAGCACTAAATGCGATCTTTTGTCGTTGTCATTGTACAGATAAAGCCGTTAGCTGTTTCCAGGGTATTGTAGAACAAAGGAACCTGGTAAAGAGACCACCTGTCCATAGACAGTAACGACTTTTGCATAATTTCGCTTTAGAAACCCACATTTGACTATCTCTGTGATATGACCATCTTTATAAATTAGGGTGTTTTTTTTCGGAAGGTAATCGCATTAGAGAGGCTCCACTCTAGACGTTTCCAACCCCCTTTTCTTCAACCCCCTCTTCCTGGGGGGAAAATTTTTCATAACTATACTGCTCGTAGTAAAACATTTCTCGCAGGTAAAGGATTAAGCACATTATCTCAAATTGTACAACAGCTTATCTTATTTTAAATTTCAAGCAGAACTAATATAAATATTTTGGTGAAGTAGCTGTACATTAAATAAATAAAAACCAATCAATTCGATAATTCCGATTCTGTTTAGAGTAGTAACGCAGTGATTTTGTACCTCGTACGTTGTAAATGACTATACGACTATCATTTAAGCAAAATCGTTTATAAATAAGTGTCACTTTAGATTCTAAAGAACCGGTACATAATGGGTTCAATATCCTTAGAATTAAAATAAAATTAGACTTATTAATATGTAACACTAAGCATGTTCTCCTCCCTTCTCGCGGAGGGGGGGGGGAGGAGAGAGAACTTTACATGCTAAATACAAAAAATCTTTCATTTTACCATAAATCTTCCAGCTTCTTGAAAAGAAAGTTTTCAAATATATAGGACATGACGGATATCTTAATTCCTTAATAGGTAAATTATTTGTAAAATAAATATCGGAGAAAACACGGATTGCAATTTACTGCAGTAGGAAGATTCTAAAAAAGTGTGTACAGACATCCTAACATAGTTATCTCTGGAAAAAAAAAAAATTACATCTTATAACCGAATATTTTTTCTCGGCGAATTTTTAGTTCTGTTCCGAAACAAGAACTGGTATCATTTTATTACAAAAGTTATTGTAAATATCTTATCAAAACATTTTGCTACAAATGGTTACTTTTGGACATCTCTTATGTTAACTGGTGTCTGCAACATTAAGAAAACAAATTCTACCGCGATTTTAGGAGTTCCATAATCAAAATATTGAGTGAATACAATAAAATTATGATTGGTTTACTATTTCCGTCAACATATGACAGTAACATGCTTAAAATATTCAAGAATTACAAGAATTGCATAATGTGCTCTTGCCAGCTTTGTTTGTCAAAAAGTAATAATCAAAACAACGCTGTTTGGAGGCCTAAATAAATAATTAAGTATTTTAACTCGTTTATCAGCCTTTAAAATAATTTTTTCAGCGTTTTAAAGCATTTTCATACATTTTTGTGAATTTTCTCTGCTGTAAATATGCATATAAACCACTATGTCCAAATCCCGTAATGCTCGAAACATAGATTACTTTAATTTACTGTCAGCAGCAGTTGCCCAAAAATTTAAGAAAGTTATTAGTTACAATCTTATTTCTCAAATTCAACAGTTTTTATTCGTGAAATAGTGTATTTAGTGAAAATGGTTAAATATTATTGATGAGCATGTCAAACCACCATGTGTACGGTCGGAACAAAATGACGGCAGCTTTGATCGTTACGAATTTTCGGACATGATTATTTTAAAAGTAAGATTTATAAGGAGTAGTAAAACCTCACTAATTTTATAAACTGACATTCAATGTTTGTAAGTGTTTTATTGTATAGGTAATGTGTTCTTTTATCTCGGAAAATGTTCTTGCGGAATGAATTTGTCAAATAATCCTTTAAGGATCGGAACACAAATATTTTTAAAATTTGTGAACAAGTCATAATATAAATTTTATTTAGAATTCATAGATGTAAATGACAAAAATTAAGTACTTTTAGAATTAAATGACGAGTTTTAAATGTGCATTAACAAATGTTAAATATTTTGTAGGGTTTCATAATTTAAATTGTAATTTAGATGACCTTGTAAATTTAAGTAGTAATAAATTTGCTTCTGTTTATTTTTCATTCCCTTAATTTATACCTTAATTGTTTAAAAGAAACTGAAAATTCGATTCTTGAGTCAACGTGATATCAAAACTTTTTAAAATGTATATAACAAGAATAATTGAAATTAAATATGTCGCTTTGCTTATAGTATTTTTGTTTAAATGTAACCATGAAAACCAGTTTATCAAAGGAGTAAGACTTGAAGAAAAAATTATAAATTGGATTAGCAAAATGCAATTATATAGAACCTGTTTAATGCATTTTTGGCCCCTAGCATTTTTAATGCGCATATCTAAAATCAAACGTTCAAAATCGGTAACCAAAAGATTAGCCATGTCCAAATTCTGTAATCTACAGATGAGATGTCAAAAATTTGTAAGCTACAGATCTGATAAATGTTTTAATTCTCTAGAACACTTGCTGTCTTTGTTTGTATACTCCATTCTAGGCTTATATACTATAAAATTAAAAAAAAAAATTGCAGTAGTATTCCAAAATTTTTTTAAAATTTATTAGTTTATCAGATAAAAATTGCAGCGTTGT
>JAWZYV010017193.1:0-55559 GCA_038373885.1 Cheiracanthium punctorium
CGGCGGACGAACCTAGTTTCGAACCAGGCACCTTTCGTCTCCCAGATGCCACTGGTGGGGCGGGATTCAATTTGTAAGGGAAAACACATTTATTGAGATATCAAGAATTTCGATGTTCGAGATATCGAACTTAAACTGTAATTAAATATACATATATCTCTTAATTTTATAAAAATAACTGCAATTTTGGGTAAAAGCGTACAAATTTAGTCATGCTTAATTTATAAAATAAAATTTCAGTGAATTTACAGCAATATTCTTGCACAAAAAACTTTTGTTTCTGATATTTTTTCTGCGGAAAAAAAAATGCGTAGAACTTTCTTCGCTGAACTTTTTTCAAAGAATTTCATTCATATGAAATATTTTAAGCGTTAACCTGAAGAACTCTTAAAAGTAGCTTTCGAGATTTTATAGAAACGTGCAAGGCCGTTACCAGGGGGGAGGATCATGTGGGTTTGACCTCCCCCCCTCTCCAAAATTTCAGCAAATGCATTATCAGTTTATTTGCGTTGATTCTAGAGATCAGTTAATTTAATTTTAGCACTAATTTTACCCCTCCACCCTCAAATTTTTTGCTTGCTGAGGCCTTGGGGAAATACTTGTGTAATGTAAAAGGATTTTGAGATACGTTAATTAGGGTCAGTTTAAATAATAATCTACCAGGAAAGATTGTGCCCTGGTTTTTGAAAATATCCGGGCCTGGGTGTCCAATTATGTATGTCGATCCGATTCCTGGAAATATTTCACAATACAAAACATTATATTGTCCTCCATCTCCTCTAAACTTATCTGGATCCTGGATATTTTAGTTTAGAAAATGATTTATTGTGAACAAATCACTTTCTAAAGTAAAATATTTTCAAGTGGTGCAAATAGCTGCAAATTTCCATACTTGGTGACAAAAATGTCATCCAAATGGGAGGTCAAAGCCCCCTCTTGGATACGCCACTTAGCATATGTACATGTATGTTTGTGCCCCCTTGTCGGGGAGTGGTGACCCCCCGTCGGGGAAAGTCTAGCGCCACCACTGTTCAAGTCCCTTCCCAGACATGTTGGCGACTGCATTTGTCATGTAATACTTAATATATTATGTGAGTGGAGCATTTTACGCCTTCCCTCCTTTTTTTCCTTTTCAAATGCCCCCTCCAGAAGAATGTTTTCTTTTAAATGTCCCCCCCCCCCCGGAGAAAATGTTCAATTCGCACCCTGATTATCGAACGAATGATTGCTACCCAGCAAACACACACAGGTTCTCTGAACGTCTATTAACGTTCAGAAGACGTCTTCTGAACGTTAATAGACGTTCAGAGAACCTGTGTGTGTTTGCTGGGTATTGTGCAATATTTGGCTAGCCAAGAACTTAGCTTTTAGAGGTAGTAGTTCAAACCTATACGAAAAAACAATGGAAACTTTTTAAAAGCGGGGGAAATGATAGCCAAATTCGATCCTGTTTTACTTGAACATATAAATAACGTCCAAAAATCTAAGCATAAAAGTACCCGATAATGGCTCGAACATGCGCAGAAAAAGTATAGGTCTGCAAAAAAGACTATTACATATTAATCCTATAGGGCATTTTTGTACCATGCGCGGCACGTTCTCTGAACTTAGTACTAATTAACGACGCTGCTAAATCAAGTGGAGAGATTGCAAACTTTTTTTATGTTATTCAAGAATTATACAACTATTTTTCAACTTCGATATACAGATGGAATATTTTAAAGAATGCAATTACAAACTTTTCTTTAAAGCCGCTAAGCGATACTCGCTGGGAGAGTAGAATACTTGCATTACGACCATTGCAAACAGATCTTTAAAATATCCTCGTTGCGCTGAATCAACTTTCACATGAAGCAAAAGATCGTGTAGCAAAGCTAAATCTTTAACGGAAATAATTTGTTCATTTAAATTTATATGTTCAGTAATGATTTGGCACGATTTGCTAGAAAGAATAAATATTGTTTCAAAAACGTTGCAGCAATCGAACATAGATTTAGCAGAATGTGTCGAAGCATTAAGAAATTTAAAAACATATTTAATTTCGAAAAGAAATGACGAAAGTTTTGCCACATTTATCAATGAATCGTCTATTATTGCCCAGGAAATTAATGTAGAGCCCGAATGTCCTGAAATTCGTGAAACAAAAAAACCTCGTATGTTTCACAACGAATCACATGATGAAGATGTTAAGACTCTGAAAAAAGGTTTAAGATTAATTTTTATTTTCAAATTTTGGATATTTCCATCAATTCAGTAGGTGAACGTTTCGATTTGTCGGAAAGCTGTTTCTCACTATTCAGTTTCTTACTAACGTTTAACTCTGAAGATAGTGACATTTTGGAAAAAAAGTTGTATGTATTTGGACATTAAACTTCAAATAAATAAAGATGGAAAAATAGAAAGGGACTTAGACGGTATAGAATTGCACAGTGAACTATTATATTTTCGAGGTCTATTTCCAAATATTTGCCGGTTAAAGCCATTAGAAATGTTGAATCATATATTAAGTCAAGATTTAGCATCATATTTTCCCAATTTATCTATAGCACTCAGACTATTTTTGACTATACCAATCAGTGTAGCTTCAGGTGAAAGAAGCTTTTCAACTTTAAGTTTGATTAAAAATTACTTAAGATCTACAATCTCACAAGAAAGGCTTACGAATTTGGCTATTATTTTAATTGAAAGTGACATCTGTGACGCGCTAGACATTTCAAGTGTTATAAATGAATTTGCCTGTAAGAAAGCTCGAAAAATATATTTTATAATTTTTTGAAAGATCAGAAATATTTATTGTAGTTGTAGATTGTATTTTTCTGAAAATAAAATACGAATTTTAACTTGATTTTCATCCATTCCATACTTTTTACACTTCCATACACTTTTTAAAAAGTGTTTGATAGTAAATTATTTAAACATTTTGTTGGTTTGTAAGAAAAGGGGCGGCCAATTTTAATTTGCACGTGGGCGGCCGAAGGTCTAGGATCGGCACTGACCTAAAGCATCTCCTCAATATCTAGGCTGAATTTATTTCAAAACTCTGAATATGAAAAAGATGCATTTGGTATTCGGATATAAAATAAAATTATCACCAGCAAATACTTAGAGAAGTAATCACCCACAGCAAAAGGACTTAGAATTAAATAAAGTACGTCCACTATCCTCTTTAGAAATTCTTTTAATTCATATTTTGATAACGACATGTTTGTTCTTCGATGTCCGCGCGCCGCCAGCCACGATTCCCGCGTTGTGACTATGCACAGTTTCCGTTGAAGAGCGTTGGTCACGTGATAGTAATAGGATATCTTACTAAGCATCTTTTCGTGGGGGAGAGACAGAATTCTCAAATAGACAAGATTTAAGTGAAAATTGAGTTAAATAGAATCTAGCGAATTAGGAGCATTGAGGCGAATGTAGGAGTTTACAAATTATTGTCTTTAAGGAGTATTTTTCGCAAATTTTTAGCGTAAAAGGATTTAAATCAGCCGATAAGAAATTTAATCAATATATTTAAACGTGTATGTTTCGATCACTTACGGTTTAAAAAATAATCGCCTTAACATCTATTTTGAATCACCCGGTATAGTTCCTGAAGGAAAGTAAAAAATCTAAAAATTTCCTATTACATTCAACACTTTTTACGACGACAAGGTTTAAGGAATGGGCTGCACACGGTATAAATTCTGTAAGTGATTTTTTTTACTTTATTCGTGCTTGTAGGCCATTATATTTTCTACAGCGCCGGCGCAAGGTTATCCGGCGCCAGCCTGCAAAAAAAGCTAAAATCGCCCCCTCCCCCCTCCTTTTTTTTTACAGGAGAAAAAATAAATTTATTTATCGGGAAAAATGAATTTTTCTGCATTTCATATTTACAAACTTATCTGTAATTTCTTTTGTATCTATCTCCTGACAGATTTCATTTTCAATAGCAATCAAAGCTAGATTTATGAGTCTTTCCTCAGATATACTTGACCGTAAATACGTCTATATCAATTTTAATTTTGAGAATGATCTTTCGCTACTAGCAACACTAACAGGAATGCTGAGTAGTATTCGCAATATGAGATTCAAGTTCGGGAAGCACAATTTATTTGACACAATTAAGTTCAGAATATCGAAAGGGTCATTCATACCGGCTGTAAAAATTCTTTGGAAGCTACTATTTCGTCAAATGTTCTTCTGCTTTAATATCTTTACTATCATCATATTTAACAATTTTTCTAAATTACTGCATTTTATTTTCAAATCTGCATTATCTATTTCCGATAAATTACACAAGAAACTAAAATTATCGCTGTGATTTTTCATTGCGTCAAATCTTTCATTTAATGATGCCCAAGCTGTTGTATCTGGGGGAGGGGGACTCCAAGCGGTAAAAAAGGCAGAATTTTTCACAGAAAGACTGTATCATTATCATTTTTAGTAACAAAAATCAAAATTAAATACGTCCTTGGTGCTAGGGGGAATTTTCGGGGGGGGGGGGTGGGGGGCGTAGCATCGGGCGCCATTCTAAACTCAAAAACTGAGAAAAGGTTGATCTTCCTAAAAGGGGGCGACTTTTTTTATATTTTCAGCGGGGTGGGGATACGCACCCTATGGCCGCCCCTGCTTTTACATAGAGTAATATATGTTTCTACAAGTTTTTACTTCCCTTTTACACATATAGTAATATACAAAACCATACCCAGGTATCCGGGGTTGGGTTGGTCCTATGTATTCGGACCCTGCCCCTTCCCGCCGAAATTATCACATTACATATCCTATATGTGTGTGTGTGGGGGGGAGTATTTATATATAAAATGATGATATTCAATCAAACAGACCTCCCCTCACCTCACCCTCCTTTAAAAAATGTCAGACCCCCTCCAAAATTATTTTCTGGGTACGGCCCAGGTAATATATGTTCCTGACCTCCCCTCCCCCCCCCCCTCTTGGCTACGGCCTTGGAACACATTTTATCAGACAAATAAATAAATTATATATACACTGCAATCATTATTAATATAAAACATATCTTCCTAAAATCTGTCCATTTTTTAAAAATTTTTGCTTTGGGGACAATTTGGCGCCCCTCTGTGTTTGGCGCCCGCCTGCAAAGAAGGCCTTGCAGGCCCGCTTCCGCCGGCCCTGATTTTCTAGCCATAGTGCTGGCATTATCGTAGCTTTGTCCACGAATATTATTCAAATTTAAGCCAGGGGCGGATCCAGAGAAATCATCTAGGGGGGGCTCCGTTTTTCATTAGGATGATACATTGATTTCCCAATACTTTTTCTCCCAATGTGTAATTAGACATGGTATATCACAACTAAATAAGTATGTTGTCTGCTGCAAGAACCGTCGAAGAAAACTCGGAAAGGGGAGAGGGGGGGGCAGAGCTATCGGGCTCCCTATACCGATCAAGTTACGGCCGATGCTCATAAGCTACGTGTTTTATGCGTTTCAATGGACGACGGGACTGAAACGGGAAAAAAATGTTCCGTTGCTCTCTCCATGTTGGGGGACAGTGTTTTAAGTTTAACGCATTAATCCTTTGTTGATAGATCCCGACTGGCCATTAAAAGTCGTAAATTTCGCCAGAAAAATGTCGCCTTAACCCTTGTAGTGACAAGACGTGGCTAATCAGCAACGGCAATTATTCATTTTGTTGTTCGCGGGCCCTACCCATTAACATTTTAGTGTGTACATAGTACAACTGCTGAATGCAATATTGAACCCATTTCACAGCCACCGTGCAATATGCAGTGTTCACAGTATACATTTTCGCATTTTAGGATGACATTAAGTTTTCCAGTTTAAGTAATTCCCATCCTTTTCAGTGAGGACTGTAGTAAACAAACCTACATTTCTATTTACAACTATTATCACTATTACCTGCTATGTACAATTTGAGCTTTCTTTTTTAAAACCAGACCAGCTACCAGAGGCGCAGAGAGCCAAGTCGGGGCCCCGGGGTTAACCCTTTGAGGCGCAACCCCTTTCCCAATGCTGAAAAAATCTGATGTGTCCAACACATGACTTCCTTGCACGTCTATTAATTCAAAAATGTTTTTTACGCACTTCCTCTAAACTTATTTGTTTGAAAGAGATAAAATATCAATAATAGTAAGGTATAGCGATTTCTAGTCAAATATTTCGATATCGCCAAGTTGAGTTCAATTTGAAAGATTTCCTTCTGACACTTTATTTGGCGATATTTCACCAAAAGCCGACAAACGAGAAAGTTTGCGAGATTTTGGGGATAGCCAAAGTAGTCATTGACCACTGACTTTCAATGAATTGAATGCATCCATACACCTTAATGTATTTAAAGTCATTTGGCTCACCCTGTAAATAAATTCCTAGTCGATTGCTGTCAAAAAAGATATTGAAAACAGTTAGATATTATAATATAGTTCTAAATACAAAGGTTCAAAATTCTACGGGTTAAAGTTTAAGAGTTATATAAAATACGAAATAATTTTTGGCGCTAAATTTGGCGATATTTCGGCGAAACTCGTCAATGTCGACGACATTTGGCGAGATTTTAAGTATGGACCAACAATGACAGATTATCGCCAAATTTGGCGATATTTCGCCAAAACTCGCCAAGAACGATGACAAATGGCGATACTTTTGGCATGGACCAAATGACTGACTATCGCCAAATTTGGCGACATTTCGGCAAAACTCGCCAAGGTCGAGGACAGACGGCGAGATTTTGGGCATGTACCAAACAATGACTGACTGCAATTGTATTATATTGAAGATTTCCATAGACATTAAAGTACTGAAATTCTTTTTGGTGGTCCTGTAAAGAAACTCCAGTAGATTGGAACAAAAATCGAGATGCACAACTAGATGTTACAACAATCTTACATATGAAATTTCATAATAGTTTTTGAGGTTTGAGAGTTAAATATGCACACACGTACACCAAAAGTCGCCAAGCTTGGCGACTTTTGGCATAGTTCTTGAGGGAGGCACGTGACCGTGGTCGGACCATTACCTAACTTATGTGGTAGGACGGTATTGTGCTTGAAATGGATGAATGCCCCTAAAATTGCCATTGACCGTAATGTATTGGAAATCTTTTGAGTGTTCCTGTAGCAGAACTGTAAATGATAAAGACACTTTTTTCAATGGAGAAATTCATTTTCTAACTCTTTACAGCATATATCACTCCTGAGTCGTTCGAAATAGCCCAAAACCTCTAAAAAACGCTTTGATGAATGTCGGCCCATAGAGCGTAATGTATTTGGAATCTTTTAGGCGGTTCTGTAGATAAACTGTCCAGTCGAATGGAACCGAAAGGGGAGGTGCACAACTAGATGTTACAATAATCCTAAATATAAAGTTTCAACATTCTACGCCTAATAGTTTTTGAGATACGCGAGTTTAATGAATTTCGGCCCATTGAGCGTAATGTATTTCGAATGTTTTGGGCTGTCCTGTAGATAAACTATCCAGTCGAATGGAACCAATAGGGGAGGTGCACAACAAGATGTTACAACTATCCAAAATATGAAGTTTCGACATTCTACGCCTAATAGTTTTTGAGTTAGGCGAGTTTAATGAATTTCGGCCCATAGAGCGCAATGTATTTCGAATCTTTTGGGCGGTCCTGTACATAAACTATACATTCGATTGCGACCAAAAGGGGAGGTGCACAACTAGATCATAGAACAATCCTAAATATCAAATCTCAACATTCTACGACCAATAGTTTTTGAGATATGCGAGTTACATACATACGTACGTACGTACGTACGAACATACGTACGTACGTACAGACGGCATGGAAAAACTGACCACAATAGACTCGCCGCTGGTCAAAATGAGTTGCAGACGCGTTAATATGATCGTGCATGCTAGCCTACGATGAGATGCATCGAAAAAATTCTTAAAATTCAATTTAGAGGTAGTCAAAATCGGTTTTTTTTGTCGAAATTTGGCCCCCAAAATTTTTCGGGATCACATTACTTCCTTATACTACGTACAAGGAAGTAAAAAGGGCAGCCATTGCCATCGCTCGACTTAACTACCAGCAAGAGGGCGGACGATCAAAACGTTCATCGCGTGCCACAGATCGAGAGACCCTTCTTTTGACGGCAGCTGGCTGTGCCGCATTGGGCAATCTATCCAGCGGTTCTCGAATTCTTCCATTTTTCAGCAGCTGTCACTGTTAAAAATAATTGCGACCATTTTTTTTACGGGAAGTGACGTGCTAAAAAGTAAAGGATTCTCATGGAGCTGTGTCACCCGCAAATATTTTTATAGAAATTTAAATCTAGTCTTCGTGACTGGCAGCAGTCAAAACGTCAGAGTCGGGTGTTCCCAGATCGGGATCACTGCGCGTTAAAATCTTTGGGGGCCCCTTTGCTATCCAGAAATCCTTTTGATGTCGTAATAGATCCATGATTGACTCCTGATTAAAATTATGAATCATTTAAAGAAATTTTAAATGAATAGTCATTGGAAAATAATGAATAGAATTAAAATTGTTAATTTAAAAGTGTATTATACTCTAATAAACATCCATGCTCTCAAAAATACCAACATTTTATTTTGAAGGTTTCGTCACTTCCATAAAGAAACTGTATTTGGAACGTTAACAACTTTTTTGAATGGCATGTTTCCTCAGTAGTATTGGAAAAATGAATATTTTTATTCATACTTCCTTGCAAGCAGGCAGCCCAAAAAATTTCAGAAGGTCAAAAAAATGGAAATGTCAAAATTTTTCATAGAAGGTCTTGATCTTTAACATTTTGGTAAGGAAAATTCAAAATTTCGGAGGTTGGGTGGGCCCATAGTCTTTCCCCTTTCTTCCACTATTTAACAATGTGTCTCTGAAAAAAACAAAAAAATGATTTCTTTTTCAATAAATCTTTCCTACTTTGAGTCATGGCAAACCGTTGAACAACACCGTCCATGTCTATTTTTCTTGCAAACGAAGACTCAATCAGAAACACTCGTTTTTGTCAAGTTGGGGGTTTATGCTCTAGCTGGCTTTTTGTAATTTCATTCAAAAAATTAATTTGAAACATCCGCGGAAATAATCTGAATTTGGACATTTTTTTTTTTAACAAAATTGACAACACACAATTAAGTATCACGTAAACAGCAAAAGCGGGGCCCCTTCACAAGCTGAGGCCCTGGGGATTTTTCCCCTGCTCCCCCTCCCTCTCTGCGCCACTGCCAGCTACACATTGCCAGGTACTCGCTTTGTCTGATATCTTAGAATATATTTTACTTTTATAATGAGGATTTGTACCCATACGTCTGGGTGGTGTGTACAACTTATGAGAGCAGTTGAAAGAATGAAAGCTATACAAATTGCGGAGGGTTGGATTGTTCGTCTATGCTTCAGCATCACTTAAAGCCGATGCTGATTGCTGCTGCGTCTAACGTGACTGCAGTGGGTAAGAGGGCATTCTCGTCGCGAATTTTACGACCTTTTAATGACAATTCGGGGTTTACCAATCAAAGATTTCAGCACTAAACCGCAAATTCCGTCCCCTATAAAATGGAGAGAGCAACAGAAGATTTTCCCCCCGTATCAGTGTTCCGTCGTCCATTCGAATACGGTGGAACCTGCTAAAGTGACCACCTTGGTAAAGAGATCGTCTGTCTATAGTGACAACTTTAATGCAATTTAACTTTACAACCATCACACTTTACCACCTTTGTAAGGTGGCCGTCTTTATAAGGCGACCAGTTTTGTTCTTCCCAAGGGTAGTCCATTAGGCAGGTTCCACTGTACAAATAAAACTGGGAAGACTGCTCCAGCCACTGTGGCGATAGCGAGTCAATAAAATGTGCCTCTCCTTCTGTTTAAAAATAAAAGCTCTATATCATTTTTGTAAATAGAGAAATTACGTTTAGTCCACAAGGAGTCATTAAGTATTGGTGTAAATATTCTTGGTATATGTATATATATATATATATATATATATATATTTATATATATATATATATATATATATATATATATATATATATATATATATAACATTACAAATCAGAAGCCCGCTAAAATCCCACATTTCTAGAACTACGCAGTTTTAATTCAGTTGGAATAATGGAATCTGCTTTCAAAAGCGGCAATTACTACACCGTCCCTTGCAATTCCTTTGTAATTTTGTAGACGGTCCCCGCGTCCAGTCAATCTGGCGTCTTAAAAGTTATAACAAACCTTGAAAAACCATTGCCCAGATTTTGGAATCTGCCAATAATTGCAACTTGCATGGATCATGTGACACGACCTCAAAAGTTAATAGAAGGGGCTGATACAGCCCAGCAGCGATTTTTTCGCGTGACAGCAACTGCCAAGGAAAGATGTATCGAATCACCCAATAAAATAATGTAACCGCAGTTCGACTGATTCTTCCACTGACAGTCATAGCGCGCGACCCAAGGATTTTCACAGCTCGCTCCAGGGCTTTGCCGGCCAGCGAATACCGGCCAGGACCCCACAATGACGGCCCTAAGCCAGAGCACCGAGCCGCCTCGCCTAATGCCCAACCCCGACAATGGGTCTCAAACAGCCTCGCGTCCTCCGGCACACGACTACACCTTCCCGTAGCCGTTTAATGCTACACACGAGAATAACATTTCCCTTTACACTTTGGAAGGTGCCTGGTTCAAAACCAGTTCGCGTCCGCCGACCTAACTGTTCGGAGTTTTCCGTGCTTCCCTCGAAACTTAAAGTAAATAGGGTTAGGCCCCTTAAATCCTTCAATAAATTCAGTGATTATAGTGGAAGAAAGATAGGATGTTTTTTCACTGCCAGGATTTCCATGCTTTTGTAAGTGCTGAGCAAGAAATGCATCATACTCATTCTGTGGTGTCTGCACTCTGAAACCCAACTCCATGTCCATGGCCTTAACTGACATTTAACGGTAAACCGCTAGGGCAAAAAAGACCACTTGGGAATGCGCGCTGTGTTTGTGAGCTAACCGCGATGTGCGGTAATATGTAACCAGAATGTAAAACCGTGTTTATTAGTGCTTATATAAAAGATATGTGTTTTGTGATATAATTGCCTTTTATTTCGCTCCCTCATACCCAAACATCCGGAACCTCGTACACCTGGCGACGAAGACTAAAAACGAATGTAAGAACAAATTTGGATATAGGGGAAGACGGCTCAAGGTAAAAAGTTTTAGTTTCGTTTATATCAGAAGTAATCAAATGGAGCAGAAATTCGAAGAAATATTAAAGCAGAATCAGGAACTGATTCAGGCCTTGAAAGAGAGAGAAAATCATTCTGCGCAGAAAGTTTCTGTCCAGTTTGAGAAATTTAACGAAGAATATGAAAATTTTGATTGTTTCTTCGAAAGATTCGAAAGTTATTTAGATGTACAAAATGTACCTGTAGATAAGAGATCTAAGGTTTTTATTTCCTCTCTAAGCCCGAAGTTATATCAATTACTTAAGAATTTGCTGGTTCCTGACATTCCTTCTGATCAAAGCTTAGAAAAATTAAAAGATGTGTTAAAACAACATTTGACCCCGAAACCGTTGATTATTCCTTCCCGTCATAAGTTTTTTAATCGAAAACAAAACGAGGGGGAAAGTATAAGTAGTCACATTGCAGAGCTTAGATCGCTTGCAATTAATTGTGATTACGATACTAATATGTTGAATATTATGTTACGTGATAAGTGGATTACGCGATAAAACCATTCTGGATAGGTTATTTGAGGAGGATAATATTGATCTTGAAAAAACCTTACAAATAGCATTAGCTATGGAAAAAGCATTTAAGGGGGCAAATGATGTAATGGGCCGTGGAATAAATGCTGTGAGCATAGAAAAAAAGCAAATGAACAGGAAATCAAGCTCAGTACAGAAGCAAAAGACAGGTTTATTTTGTTCTCGGTGCACAGGTAAAAATCATACTTAAAGAGAGATGTAGATTTATTTCAAGTGAATGTAATTTTTGTTCTCGAATTGGCCATATCCAAAAGGCCTGTTTTGCAGCAAAAAAGGCGGTTGCGAAGCCAGTTAAACAAAAACAGGTTAAAGAGGTTGTTGAAAACGAAACTCCAGTCCCGTTATTCGCTTTGAATTCAGGTGAAGGGACAATAAGCGAGGAAGAACCAAAACGACCACCGATTATGATTAATTTGAAAATTGGAATGAAAATTGCTCAATGGAATTAGAGCGATCAGTGTAATGAGCATAAGGAATTTTAGAAAAATTTCTAATAAGAAAATTCAACCTACTGAAATAGTTTTTAAAACGTATAAAGGTGACTCACTGGTACCTATGGGGTATGTCACCGTAAAGGTTGAATATAAAAATCAGATTTTGAATTTAAACTTATATATAGTAAAAGAGAATTTGGACACCATTCTGCATTCTCGGTCGCGAATGGCTTTATAAAATCAATTTGGATTGGCATGCTATAAAAGCGGCCACGGCTACAAATAAGTTGAATTTAAATGAACTTTTGGAAAAATATAAAGAAATTTTTTATAATACGCTAGGTGAAATAAATAACTACGAAGTCAAATTAGAGCTTAAACCTGACGTTAAAGTTAAACCCATATTCTGCAGGGTTAGGTCGGTGCCATTTGCGTTAAAGGGTAGAGTTGAAACCGAAATTGACAGACTGGAAAAGGAGGGTATTATAGAACGGGTCCAAAGCTCGGAATGGGCAACGCCGTTAGTTCCTGTAGTAAAGTCAGACGGCAGTATACGGCTGTGTGCGGACTATTCGGTAACTTTGAACCCGAATTTAATTGTGCCACAGCACCCCTTGCCAAGATTAGAGGAAATATTTTCAAGTTTAAATGGGGGAAAACAATTCTCAAAATTAGACTTTAAACATGCTTACCTTCAAATGAAAGTTAACCCCGAAAGTAAAAAACTGTTGACAATAAACACGCATAAGGGATTATATGTTTGTAAGGGATTATATGTTTGTAAGGGATGTTACGAGTTTGTAAGAGACCCCTGCAATTTGGCAGCATTACATAGATGGATTATTCCAGGGTATGGAAGGCGTTAAAGTGTTTATGGACGATGCTAGAATAACTGGAAGCGATGAGATGTTACATTTTAAAGCGTTAGAGGAATTTTTTTTTTAAATGTAAGGAACATGGACTGAAACTTAATTAAAGTCAGTTTTTCCAAAATGAAATAAATTTTCTAGGACATAAAATTGACGCGAACGTACTCCATAAAACAGGTGAGAAAGTTTCAGCAATTTTGAATGCTCGTGTACCAAAAGATGTACAGGAGGTTAAAAGTTTTTTGGGACTAGTGTATTTCTATGGGAAATTTTGTAAAGATTTAGCTACCATCGCACATCCTCTTAATAACCTGACAAAGAAAGACGTGAAATTTAAATGGTCGAAGGATTGTCAGGAAGCCTTTGAGCAAATTAAAAAAGAAATATGCTCGCCAAAGATATTAGTTCATTATGATCCAAAACTCCCTTTAACTTTAGCAAGTGATGCATCACCAGTTGGTATTGGATGTGTGTTATCTCATCTTTACCCAGATGGATCTGAACAGCCAATAGCTTTCTCATCAAAAACTTTAACCAAAACAGAGCAAAAATATTCACAAATCGATAAGGAGGCTCTTTCAATAATCTGGGCAGTAAAAAAATTCTACTTGTATTTGAAAGGGAGAAGATTCACCTTAATAACTGACCATAAGCCATTAGTAGCGATATTCGGATCAAAGCGGGGATTACCAGTGTTGACAGCTACGCGACTTTTACATTACGCATTGATATTACAGTCTTTTCAATTTGATATCGTATTTCGAAGTACTAACGATCATGGAAACGCAGACTTCTTGTCCCGATTACCAAAGACCATTTAGATGGGTTAAGACTAACGCCGTATTCCTGGAACCGTTCAAATACCGCGCGAAGGTGAGTCAAATGCTCTTGCTCAGAAGCCGATGCGACTAAGACGTCATCAAAATACGGAACGCAGAAATCTAACCCGAATAAAACCTGATGGATGAAGCGTTGAAAGATCTGCGCCGCGTTGCAGAGGCCACAGGTCATTACGGGGAATTCGAAGAGACCAAAGGGTGTTGTTACGGCAGTCTTCGGAATATCGGCAGGGTTAATTGGGATTTGATGGTATGCCCGCTCGAGATCAAGAGTAGAAAATATAGTTTTACCGTCCAACACCTGCATACAGTCCTGAATGTGAGGGACAGGGTACCGATCTGGCACGGTGACAGCGTTTAAAACGCCGGTAATCACCACACGGGCGCCAGTCGCCATTGTGCTTTTTAACTAAGTGGAGCGGGCTGGCCCATGGACTTTTCGAGGGGCGACAAAGGCCCTGCTCGAGCAAATAAGAAAACTCATCTTTTGCGGCTTTCAGCTTGTCAGGAGGGAGACGCCTCGGCTTAGAGCAAATTGGCTGTCCCGTCGTCTCAATGTGATGAGTAACATTGTGTTTAGGTTGGCTGTGTCCCATAACAGGACGTGTTATCAAAGAAAATTTCCTAAGCAGCTCATGATACGGAGTAGCTCCAGAAATAAGTTTGACGCCGAAATTCGCGCTGTTACGAAAAAAACCTGGGTATGTGAGGTTTGTCGCAGTGTCCACAAGGCGACCATTTTTAAT
Source organism: Cheiracanthium punctorium (assembly GCA_038373885.1). Classification (NCBI taxonomy): domain Eukaryota; kingdom Metazoa; phylum Arthropoda; class Arachnida; order Araneae; family Cheiracanthiidae; genus Cheiracanthium; species Cheiracanthium punctorium. Next base: position 14,584 of record JAWZYV010017193.1, read on the forward strand.
GTCGACCAACAGTGCAAATCTATGCAGAAAATCTGCGCCGATAATAGGGTGTGACACCGACGCAATAATGAAAGGCCATTGAAATTTTCTCCGTAAGCCCAAATCGACCTGTAACAGACGTTCACCAAAGGTTTTGATGGGGGAACCGTTTGTGGCGAACAGATCGAGTTTGCTGGCGGACCCTTTTCGCTCATGGGACAGCGGAGGAACGACAGATACGTCAGCCCCGGAGTCAACTAAAAATTTCAGGCCAGAGGATTTAACAACGACAAAGAGGCGCGCAATGGATCGGCCGCACTCGCTCACGGATTCGAGCGATGGCCGATTAAGTTTTCCGAATCATTAAAATTACAGGGAGGGGTACATTTCCGGGCCTTTGCACCGAGACCTGGACCGCTGACCGCTGACGGAAAGAAGGTCGACCCCGCTGCGGCTGCTGCTGTTGCACAGAGCATAAATGAGCAACTTGCTTTGTAAGCTGGTCTATTTGCGCTTGTAATGTTGCAATACTGGGACCTGGAGCCTGAAACTCGTGTACGTGCACCGGAGTAGCTAACTCGTGAATTTTATCGGCTATGCCGGCAAGGTTGTTGAGCGGTTCGCTACTGGCAGCAAGTATGGCCTGGGTGTTAGATGGGAGGCCAATCATCCACAAAGTTTTAAGAATGTTGTCACTTAAACTACCGGCGGATAAGTCAGACATCTTAGACAGCAGCTGGGAAGGCCTCATATCGCCAAGTTGCAGATCTTGGAGTAAGTGTTTAATTTTTACAGTCTCCGATTCCGCGTATACGGCAATTAATTTGGCTTTAAGAGACTTGTATTTGTCGGTAGGTGGGGGATTAAGGACAAGCTCCCGTACCGATTGTAACACTTCCGATTCCAAAGCGGAGATCGCCGTGTAAAATTGGGTGTCATCGGCGGTGATTCCGCCTAATTTAAATTAGCGAGGGGTCGGTACGACAAAATGGGGGAGGTTTAACAGCAACACGTGCTAACTGGGTAGGGCCGGACGTGCCATCGCCGGTACTGGCATTTTCACAAGGCAGAGACAATGTCAAACAACACGAGGGGTATCAAATACAAGCAGCACAATAAAAGAGAAAGAAAGATAAATAAATTGGAAACGACTCACCCAGGGTTGGCTATAACACCTTGAAGCGACGAAATATTTATATCCAACTTGAGTTGCGCTGACACAGCCCACTACAAAACAACACGACTTGCGGGCAGGAAAAAACACATGAACACGGAATCACTTGCACACACTTACGCACGGTATCACTTGTGCTTGCGCACGTGTAAAAAAATGCATTTTGGGGATAAGCACGTGCACTTAGACGAAGCGGCACTTGCAACACACACTAAGTGTAAGCACACTTTAGAATGCACACGATCGGATGAAAACACAGCGCAGATTACATACGCCTTGACAAGCACACTCCTGATGATTTGAAAAAATAAACACTTGAGATTCCGTACTGCATTAAAACACTTGCGATGAGGAATTTTGTCAACTACCTGGCGAGCAATATTTCGCCCAATACTGCCGGAAGAAGAAAAAAAATAATCTTCACTTAATGAAATTGATACTGGAATGCACAACACTAATGCTGGATGTTACGAATTGAAGACAAGAAATATCTTGAGACTCCATAATTCTTGGATGAACTCGGATTGCAGGATTGCGTATACAAAATGTCCAGAAGTCACCAATGTGGAGGAGCGTGCTATCAGCTCCTTACAATAGATAAAATTTAAGAATACGTTGAGTGTAACATCCGTTGAATGCAAATACCATCTAGTAAAAACTTAACAACATTTTATTCAGACTTTAAGTCGAGCATGCAAGCTCTGCACGATACGGTCAATTTACATCCATAGAGTTCTGGTAACAACAACAGCAACGCGATAATAATAATAATACTAGTTCTGCTGAGAACCATGCGTGAGCACACTTCCTTTTATACTGCCGGACCGCACATCAGTGTTGCCAGATTCCCTGGCTCTGCTATCGTGGGAGTAGCCGCTAGCGCTCCTCACAGGATCCGCGAAGTGATGCGCGGAAGCTTGTTCGATGTGGTGGCCGCTGAAGGATCAGATTGGTGGTCGGGAACGCACCGATCGCAGGCGCGGCGGCCGCCACAGTGGTAACACTGTCTCTTTCAATAGCACTGGAATTCCGAAAACACTACAAAACGTTTCAACTTCTAGTTGTAGTCATATTTAAATTCAAAACTCCGTATTATTTTTTTTACCCTCCGCTAAAGAGGGTAATAGTTTTTGGCAGACGAAAAAAGTCGTGGATGATAATTGATAGTAAATAAAATCTTACAGATCTCACGGAAATTTGAAACACACCAAGATCCGACACATGATTGGAATAATGGATACTTGAAAAATTTCAAAGTAACGTCAGATGAAACAAAAGGGGAAACTGTAAGATTTTGTCAGAGCGTCTGCGACTGGCTGTCAAGTTCCCGAGGTTCCGATTTCATTTTTCAGAACTTGGATTTGTTTCCAGAGTCGCGTTCAAACTTTTGTCCCTCCTCGGAGCAAGTGGTGGTGTTCTGTCGTGGCATTTCTAAAATTTTCATTTTTGCGGGATCAGTGTGAAATAGCTCGTAGGCTTGGTATTTCACGCTCTACTGTTCAGTATTACATCGTTAAATATCAGAAGAATATACCCGGGACTGTTGTTCAAGGCCGCGCTGGCCGTCCTCGCCAGTTGTCTAATCCGGAAGAAAGTCATCGTGAAACTAACCGTCTATTTATGCAAAGAAAAAGGGAAGATCCAGATTTTCGTGCTCAAGAAGCGGAATCCAAATCCAGAAGACAAGACAGAAAACGTTTACGACTCTGTCTAGATATACCATCGAAAAGACCAAGAACAGATACTGATCTAAATGTAAGGTGTGAAGAACTAGAATTTCGTAAATTAGCTGAGAAATTTTTCGAAGCTGTTGCTGATGGTCCAATCCACCAATGCTATTGTTGTGATCGACTGTGGTTCAAAAAGTCAATAAGAACCCATTCCAAAACAACTTTACTGTCCAAAGGAGCGACAACGGACTTTATAAAACTAGTCTTTTACAAAGATATCGATGATATTGGCAAATTTTGCAAAACATGTTACGATTGTTTGATTAAATTGACAATACCAGAATTAGCTATAAGCAATGGCTTCGAATTCCCCGAAATACCGGATTGTTTAAAATACTTGACACCACTGGAAGAACGGTTGGTTTCTCCCCGTTTGATTTACATGCAAATACATCCTGTACATGGCTGCCAATACAAATTAAAAGGTTCTGTCAAAAAACCTCTTTAGCGGAGGGGAAACTAATTTCAGCTGAAGGCTGAATATTTTAAATTAATATAGGATCGCGTCAAACAAGTCCTTTGATTGAAGAAGAGTTCAAAATGTCAATTCTTTTGTTCATTTTTTTTTTTTTTTTTTTTTTTTTTTTTTTGTCAAATATAATCAAAATTAATAAAACGTATTGCTTCAATCTAGGGATGGACGCGAGACGACTTTTTGCGAGACGAGACAGTGATTTACAGCTTTTTTGCGAGACGAGACAAACATTTTTAACATTATGATATAGGGATTTTTGCGAGACGAGACAAGTTTTTCGGCTGTTTTGCGAGACGCGAGACACCAATTTTTCGTCTCGCGTCCATCCCTACTTCAATCTTACAAAGGAGAAACAAGTGGTTGAAACAAAGGCAATCGCAAAAACGAATCATTCCACACAATAAAAGTGACGTGCCTTATTAGGTTATGATATAATAGTTAGATTAGAACACGCGCTGCATCTAGTAGATTTTAGAGTATAATTTGTTTTTTTTTTTATGTACAAGAAGCCATTCTGGATCTGATATCTGGCAGTAAACATTTGTATAAAACAATTTATTAATGAGAAAGTAATTCATTAATATTATTTTATATATTAATGAATTATTTAGTAAAATATGAAATTTAAAAAAAATATTTTTTACATAAAAATCATTAAAAACTTGAAAAAAAGCCAATATAAACATTCACTTGCGGTGTGGAACCTCAAGATGTCAACATTTTAAGCTGAAAATTGGAGACAATTGGTTTCAGCTAGTTTGGCACCATATAATAACTCAGGCAATGTGAATTTCGAAAAAAAGTTTTTTCGATCCACCCTAATGTCCATGGACCTAACTGACATTTAACGGTAAACCGCGAGCGCAAAAAAGACCACTTGGGAATGCGCGCTGTGCTTGTGAGCTAACCGCGATGTGCGGTAATAATGTAACCAGAATGTAAAACCGTGTGTATTAGTGTTTATATAAAAGATATGTGTTTTGTGATATAATTGCCTTCATTTCGCTCCCTCATACCCAAACACCCGGAACCTCGTACACATTCAGTAATTCTATGCAACCGAAGAAAATCCCACTGTGCAATGAACCAATAGTTTCGTTTTGCCCAAAAAAAGGGCAAACCTCGTGTTGATAAAAATTTTGTGACCGAAACTACTCGCCGTAGTACTTCAGTCCAATATTTTTTTCTGAGCAACTCTGCTCTGCTATAGCAACATCAATGCGACTAGCATTTTCGCCGATCCCAACCGCCCGCGCGAATACCGCGTCTGCGCATGCTCAGCGAGATCGAGAGACCGGAAACCGCACAAAGCTTTAAGGACGGTGCTGGCGCCATCTGTTCGGTGAAAATGTAGTTAGTTTATTATAGTGATAATGAATATATAGAGGATGACACATATTGAAAATTGAAATGTAAATTTTATTACCAGATCGCAGAGGTAAGTGTTTTATTTTTATTTCTGATTGTATTTATTCTTATATGGTCTTTGAAATAAACATTTTCAATAATGAATATAAACAAATATACTGGTATTTTTCTACTTACATGTACTACATTTTTTAAAAAATTCGGTTGATTTAAATAAATTTGTAAGTATCAGGTATTTTTTGAATGTTTTAAAACTAAAAGTAACTGCTCTGTAATAATAGGATGCAATAAATAAGTTACATTCATTGTTTTGTTTTTCTTTAAATAAATAAATAAAAAAAACTTTAAAAAATAAGCTGATAAATATATATTTATATATATAACAGGTAAGTATTAAATATATACATCCATTAGTTTTGTACTTTATTGTTTTTAAATATCTATCTGATCTATTCTTCTACACATGTCTCAAAAAAGTAATGAGATGTTTCATAATATTATGTTAGTTAATTTTGTATATATAATGAGAAATGTAATTAGGCATTATTTATTCTGTATTATACACACAGGAGTTTTATCAACAAGAACAAAATCAAAGAAACAAAATCTGTCTCACTTGGTACACATAGCGTTGCCAGGCGTCCGGATAAAGCCGGACATAGTTAGGCTTTTTGATTGCCTGTCCGGCCAAACTGAACGCTGTCCGGCTTTTTACTGATGACTTCGGCTGATTAGTAATAAAGTACTTGAACTGATTTGGCATTCATTGTTATTTATATTTAACAAGAATTAGAACTTAACAAGATTCATGGTAATAATAATCATAAAAGCTTGATTTTACATACAATTTTTTTGTCGTACCTATTAATACTGAGACAAAATCCTCAATATTGTAGGCTGTCCGGCCTTTTTACCCAAATGTCCGGCCAAACTGGCTGGTCTGTCCGGCTATTTGGTTTGGCGACCTGGCAACCCTAGGTACACAGATTAAAATTATGCAATTGCACCAAGGATTCAAAAAAAAAAAAAAATCAGGAAGTGTTTACAATTAAAAATATTAATTTTTCTGCATCTGGTAACAGGAACAGTGCGGAATGGCAGTAGGTGCTGCTGATTATTTTAAACTCACAGATAAATCTGGCAAATTTTAAAAGTTTTTTTTCTTCCAGAACATGAATTTTTTAATAATTATATATTTTTTAGATATTAAGTATTGCAGTTTTGAGGCCCAAGATTTTTTTTTCTTTTTTGTAGACATGGGTTTTATGGCCCTATTCTATAATCAGGCCCTGATTGGACTAAAGGTAGCGGAGAGGGGGGGGGTGTTGTTACAAATCTGGTATTGGAATTTGAAAAATTGGTGACTTATTCTACATTTCTGTGGAATCTTGCATGTGTGCACATATGAATTTAAATTTGAAAAATAATAATGAAGGCATATTAATAAAATAGCATCCTACTATACAGCTATGTTGATACCTGACTCATTGACTGGAACAATTCTGGTTCAAGCACTCCAAGATAAAACTCTTACCACCATCACTCCAAAAAGATTACAAAGTTCTGTACGACAAAGTAATAAAATCTATGTATCATTTGAAATTTTTCATAATAATGTATAAAAATAATCTGCACGATTCTAAAAATCTGAAAATCCACCTGTTCCCTAATTTTCAAACGAGTTTTCACTATTTTCATCTCTATTTTATTTCCGAGAGTTAAAATGAAGTTAATCATATGTGTGAAAAAATTAGGTGTTGCAAGTGATAATGGCATCATACTGAAGTCCTGGTCATCAGGCTTTGAAGGGAAAGTTGCGATTCCAATTAGTTTACAATAGTTTTTCTCGATTACCAAGTTAACTCTTTTTGACAAATAAAATGATTTCCTCTGCATGAAATATTCATGTAAGAATGGATTTTCTTAGCAAAATACTATCTTTCAAATGTGAAAACTTTTTGCGCCTTTATAGGAAAATGCAGTTTTGATTTCGGTATGTACCATAATAAAAATTGAATATGAAGTTATTCTTTTTTAAGTGACAAAGATGGAATATATTGAGTGTAGACCATCTTTTCTAGAACCCATTGTAATTGCCTCCACACCACGATGGGCTTTGACTTCTAGTAAATATATAACTATGTAGCCTATGTAAATGCAAATGTTTTATTACTGTATTTCCTTTTAGATTTGGGTGGATAAATTATGCAGTGAAAGTCATGTAACATTGAGAGTATTAAAGACATATTCAAGATCTGGCGAATAGAAAACAGAGACATATTCCCAGGAAGACTCCTTGACCATACAAGCAAGGTATCGTAGTAAAGAATATCATTCTGTTTTTTGTGTTTCGTTCATGTGTGCTCTACTGCCGATGTGTATGCAAGTTGTGTAAAATGGCTGCACAGTACGAAAAGGTTGCATGTTTTTATTGCAATGAGCAAGTTTTGATTGTAGTTTATTCAGGGAATGTTAAGGTCACAGATAAATTTTAGTTTCTGATCCTGGTGCTACAGATTGATACAGAAATTTCTTCTACTGGGGATGTCATTTATTCAATGTTTGTTTACGTTTTAAGCCTAATGGCCAACAGCTCGGAAAAGCTATTATAACTTATCAAAAAATTCTACTAGTAACCATCTAATTTGGACAGGAAGAAAGTAAACATATTTATTTAACATCATAAACATACATATTCACTTACATGAACAGACACAAATACATACGAAACCTTTCAAAGCGAGCATCTGTTACAAACTTATCCTTTGGAACAACCGATGATCACAGCACAGATAATGCCGATGTCCTTTTCTTCATTTACAATATAAACCTTTCTGGTTCATTTACAATATAAAAGTTTTACTAGCTGCTGTTATGACTTTTCCCATTTATTTCACACCAAAATCTACAAGATATAAGGGTTTCTCTGATAAAAAAATCTTTAAAATTTTTTTTTTTTTGCCACAACGTAATGCGGAACAATACAATTAAATTGGCGGGTTAACATTGTTTTACCTACACCAGCTGATTCAGAGGTGTCCTTCTTCTCGACATGAAAGGACCCCATTAACATGTGTAACAGTCATAACTACGTCTTGCCAAAATTTGCTTTGTGGTCCTTAATCTTGCCTTGTGGATAACTAACAAGTTCCTTATTTACTATCGTATATAGATTGTATCACATGAATTTTATTAAAAATAAACTACATTGCACTCATGTTTTAATTCTTTTTTCAGATTTGTACAAAGTAGTAGGAGTAAGACAGCAGATCCTCTTAATTCAAGATTACCCAGCTGTTATTACCTTTAAAAACCAGCATAACCATCCGATTCATTGTGCTGATAGCCTCAAACATAGAGACATGTCCGTAGATACAAAGGAAAAATTATGTTCGTTATTTCGACGGGGACACAATCCGTCTTCAGCTCATCATTCATTAAAAATGGATTTAATGCTAGAACACAGAGATAATTATTTTAAAGTTGCCACTGATGGGCATTATCTTCCCACAGTATCTGTAGTTGATAAATTATATAAAAAGGAATTTTCACATGAGTATGGTAATTTTGTAGGAGATAAAATGTTTCAAAAATTAGAAGAAATGCTACAGGAATACAACAGCAAGGGAAAATGTCACATAATTTGGAAAAATATGTTTATGCAAATAAATCTTTAGGAAAATAAACAAGAGTATGTTTTATAAATAATGCAAGAGTTTTATGTTTTATAAATAAACAAGAATATGTTTTAGAAATAATGCAAGAGTCTTATGTTTTATAAATAAACGAGAGTATGTTTTATAAATAATGTATGTTTTATAAATCTTTATTTTGTATACTTAAAATCGTCTTTTTTAATTATCTTTTTTTAAATAAGAGTTTTATGTTTTATAAATAATGTATGTTTTATAAATCTTTATTTTATATATTTAAAATCGTCTTTTTTAATTAAGATCTAAATGCGCATGCATGCATGCAGGATAAATTTTTAAATTCAATCCTTGGTGGAAGAATACAATGCAAATTTTAAATAAATTTTACCTAAATCTAATAAGAGATGATATGTACATGCATGACAAAAATTATTCCTCCACAACTGTGTATATATATTTTTTTTCATTGTGCTCTGTGTTTGTGGTTAAATTTTCTAATTTACAATTTTATGGTATTAAAATAAACTAGAAATAATTATGGTGTTATATAACCTATTTATTGCAAAATTAAAGTAAGCTTTTATGTGGTATTTCTCGTCTTAAGGGTAAGCTTTTAAGTTTTGAAATCACTTTTTTCTATCATCTCGTGTTGCATTTTACTTTAATTATTTATATGCTTTTACTTTTATGCATTTTTAAAGTAGGATTACACTCCTCTATAAGGGTCCTATGTAAAAAAAGAAACAATTTTGTTTGTGTTGTATGTTATGAAAAAACATACCTTCTGGCTCATAAATCAATTTAGGAAGCTTTCAAAATTTTTTTCAAATGCTTAAAAAAGAAAAAGAAAGTCACAGATTATATTGTAAAACATATATCACTGTAAAATGAGATGAGATTTTCTTTTAAAGTAATTATGTATGTGTGTGAATCACAATAAAAGTAAATTATTATTCCAAATGTTTTAAATTTCTTTTATGCATTCTATTCATATTCCTTTTATTTGAGATGTTTTTTGCTGTTTCCTAAGAGGAAAAAAATGTTTCTGGTTTATATTCTTTTTTCTCCAATAAAATAATTGAAAACTAAAAAATATTACTATATACTGAGTAAGGGTATTTATGTTGCAAATCACTTCACTATTTTATATAAATTACCAGAATTGCATGTATCATTATTTCAAAATTTCTTTTGTATTAGTTTTGTTATGTTATTGCTAAATAAACTTTTTTTTATATATAAAGACTACATTACTTGTGCTTTTGTATGTTCATAAGACACTATGTCGATAATTATGTAATGTTAATTTTGCAATTTTCTTTGAATGTTACTGCTACTGAAAAACAATAGACACGCAGTAATAAGGGATTTTTTTTTTTTTTTTTTGAGTTCAATATAAGAATATTGTTTTAATACTAAAGAATACTTCAGTATTATAATACTATTACAATTTACTATTGTAAATAGTATAATACTGGCACAGTCAACGCTCCTTATATTGACCATACATTACATTGCTTTTTTTCTTTATCTATGTGTTTAATGCAAAGTATTTTATCGGTGGTCAGTCCAGGAATTTTTTCTAGGCTCCCATTTTTGTGAATTTCAATACTAATTTTGCGAAATTCAACACTGATTTTTGTGAATTTTCATACCAATTTTTAATAAAGATCACTTTTTTGTTAAAATAATTGATACAGATTAAATTGTAAGGAAAAACAGACCCAGTTTTCGTTTGCATCGACCCCTGTTTATTGTAATTATATCATAACACCAGTTTTGTTAATAATCCCTGACTGTGTATACCAATATGCTGTATTTTTTTTTCTTCTTGCGTAAAAACTGTCCAGTGTCATCTATCCCAATTCAACAGACACTCATTTTGTAATTTTTCCAAAAAGAACATGTTCCCAAACATTAACTTGAAATGACTTTAGTGCAGTTGCGGGTACATCCTTCTCTTGACTACAAGTAAACCTAAAAATTTCTTGAGTTGCTAAAGAGTTTAACCTGTTCACTCTCATCATTGAAAAGGCACAATGAAGAATACTTCTTAACCGATGTAGCTTCCAAACATGCGTCAAAGATAGAAGGTGAGTCTGTAGCATTTTTTCAATGATGGCAATGAAAAGGTTAAACATGGGTTCAAAATTACAAATGAATTGGGGGGGGGTAAAGGAATGACCCATCTCTGGTAAAAATCCTTTATCTTCTTCTTGAAATTTTGTCTTGCGAAGCTCAGATGTAGTCTTCAGTGTTACGGTAAAACTTTTGATAAAGGAAAAAAATTAACTAACCACAGACTGAAATATATGTTTAATTTCATAAAATTTTATTTGTAATACCAATGATAAAAGTAATTTGAGTATTGAGTTGGAATCTTAGATATAAAATTTGCCTACTTTTATTTATTGTTACTTTAAAATTTACCTATTATTGTTACCACCCACTCCAAATAACAAAACATTTCTTGCTTCATACCTGCTTCATGTACATGCAAATAATATAATTGCAACAATGAATTTAAAAAAAAATATCTGCGTAAGTTTCATAAGCGTAAAGTTTTCAAAATTATTGGGGGGGCCGGGCCCCACAACCACATATATTCAAGTCAGTGGAGTAGCGAAGGGGGGGGGTTAGGGGGGTTATACCCCCATGAGGAATTTTTGCCATACAAAATGTATATTCCTCACTCCCTTATCATACACCAGTACCGTATACATATATGTGAGTTGCAGAAGTCGTACCCCAGCCCCTTCCCCATGAAAAATTTCTGGCTACGCCACTGATTCACGTACATATAACTTACTCTTAACTGCCAACTAGTACGGAATAGAATTAACCACTTTTTCTACATGATTTTTCGGCTTAAAATATAGCAAAATTTTTGTGCTGCGCGCTCCAGCTGGTTACTATTTTGAAAAAAATAATTAAAAAATATACTGTTTACAAAAAGTGGTTAATTATATTCCGTAGTAGTTGGCAGCTATGACTTACTATGTATAAGTGTAAATTATTGGAGGCGCCCATAAAGTGGCTCTATGGGTCCATAGAATTCTACACCTATGTAAGGTAAGTATCCATGTTAGTATCTTTCTGCCATGTTATAAGTTAAAAATAGAAGCAAAGAAAAAAATCCAATAGGAAAAAAACATTTTCGATGAGATAGTGCATTTTAGACACATCTGAACTTTTCTTCATTACATACTTTACATTGCATAATCTGATTTTAATTAACCAGAGCCTGGCAAGGGCAGCTTATTAGTAACATTGTGTGTTACATGGCGTCACAATGAATACTAAATCATGATTGAAACCAAAAGAAGAAAAATTTTTAAAAGTACAAGTAAAGGTTTTTTTTAAACGTTTGTAAATGGCGTAAAATACTTTTTTTATGTCAGTATAAATTAGTTTTCTGTATTTAGTGGTAAATTATTGGGTGGGCTCAGCCCCTATTCACAATTTATTGTGGGGGGGGGTGGCTCGAGCCCCACGGGCCCATATAACTCTACGCCTATGGTAAGTTTACACCAAATTTGAAATAGAAAAACTGTGGATTATGCAATATTAACTTAAAATGCAAAATGCACAAATAAAAATCAAGACTAAATTATTAGAAATTGAGCATTTCATAAAGTTATAAAAATTCATTTGATTTAAATAATTTCTTAAAACTAAGAAGCAAAAACTTTAAATCTGTTTAATAATACTAATGTGAAATATTGTTTTTTTTTTTTAAATAAAAAATACCTTTAATAAAAAATTCAGAAATTTACATTAAAAAGCCTTAATTTACGTTCCATATGTAAATTAAATTTATAATTTAACATTTTTATGCTTTTATTTTTCATCAGCTAAAGCAAAATTGAAGATCTGGTAATAAAATTTACATTTCAATATGTGTATTCTTCAGTCACTTTTATTTGATTATTATAAAATAAACTAATTTTCATTAACTAAAATTATGTTACATTAAAATGAGCGTTGAAAAATATTCATTGAAGATAATAGATAATGTAATTTATTGATTAATTCATTATCACTATAATAAACTAACTACGTTTTCACCCAACAGATGGCGCCAGCACCGTCCTTAAAGCTCTGTGCGGTTTCCGGTCTCTGATCTCGCTGAGCATGCGCAGACGCGGTATTCGCGCGGGCGGTTGGGATCGGCGAAAATGCCTTCTGCATAGCTTCCAATAGAGCGTATTCGTAACAAAATTGTATTCCTCCGCGAGAGTAAGATGGAACCATTGGAAAGGGTGGGGCCAGCGGGAAGACCGTGGGGGCCATACATGCCCCGTCGGGGATTTTTTAGAAAAGCCTAGGAAATTATGTAGCGAGATAAAATATTCCATGAAAATGGTCCGACTGAACTACCTTTTTCCTCCCATTCCCAATTTGCACATAATTTTACACTATTTTCAAACTGAAGTGGGTAATTATCTGCAGCTGGGCAGGTTTTGAAGGAATCAGCAAATGAGATCACATTTCTGGGGCGAGCAGGGAATTTAAAATGCCCTCCCCCTATTAATTGCCAATGATACCTTCATAATGGCCTTTTTAACTACAATTTCGGAAGGGAGTGCCATCGGATCGCCCTGTTAACCAACAAAGGATAAGTGATGATCATCCTCATTAGGTCATTAGCACTTTAAGGAGACGTGGTTGTCGTAGGTTTTCATGAAAGACGCTTGGAGGCAATGGTCACTGTTTGAACATATAGCACTGGTTAAAATGCACACATGTTTGTTGATTTGTTTTTCCATCTTTATTATCCTATTCAAATATCGCGCAGTTCGTGGGCTTAGTAGGTAGTCTATCTGTGCATTTCATTCCTTTCCCACCATCGTCGTTTAACCCATTTATGCCTAGCGTCCCTTTTTTGGGACGGCATTTTCGCTATCAGTCGAAAACGTTATTTATTTTTCCTAGCCTTTATTCGCGAGTATTGAACCTCAATTCCACAAGATATTTTAATATGGCCAAGTAGGATGTTGACATTTCAATTTTTATACATAATGATTTTAAATGAAATCATCCCTTGTTCAAAAAGTTAACATCAGAAAGTTATCAATTACTGTTGTTGTTAGCAAAAATCGTAGAAAGTCGCAAAAATATCCAGGCACGAATGAGTTAACCCATTTGTGCCTGGATATTTTTGCGACTTTCTTCGATTTTTATTGATAACAGAAATAATAGATAAATTTCTGATGTCAACTTCTTGAACAAGGAATGATTTATTTTAAAACCATTTTGCATAAAAATCGAAATATCAACATCCTACTTGGTCATGTTAAAATATTGTGCGGGGTTGAGGCTCAATACTCATGAATAAAGGCTAGGAAAAATAAATAACGTTTTCGACTAATAGCGAAAATGCCGTCCCAAAAAAGGGACGCTAAGCATAAATGGGTTAAAGATAATAGATAAGCACTTCTCGTATTTGCGTTCGTGCAATATTTTAGGGTATCATTTCCAGTAATCAAAAGCTCAAATGAACGAAACTTGAATTTTGGTAAGTAGAAAACGTATAAAGTTTTTTTCTTTTCTATTACCGTTAAACGAATCAAGCAACTGTAATCAAATTAAACCGATATAATTTATAACATGTAACAACGGTTATGTGATTGTTTATTTATTCATTTTTTAATGTTCTATTACTCGTAGAACAGTCCATTACAACTCTTCGATTAAATTCGGTTCCCATGCTTGTGGGGAGAATTTCCAGAAGTGCTCGAATTTGGTCACGCTTAATTTTCAAGCATGGGAGTCTTCTGCGCTTCTTTGTCTGTTTGGTCAGTGAGTTTCTACCTCTAATCTCCTCCATGTTCAAACCATACCTCGGGGGTGTCAATCAAGGTGCTAGGTCTTTCATTTGGAAAATTCTTCAAAATTAGGAGACCACTCATAAGGGGAAACGTTAAAATACCTATTAGGAGCCCCCATAATGAAATGACCAACATCCTTGGCCTTCGGAGCGGTCAAACCTACAGCAGGCTGCGCGCGAACTATTTATCCGGATGTTTGAAAAAATAATAATCAGAATGTTTAGTAACTCTCGTAGGTTTGCCATTTATAAAAGCAATAAAGTTGATTTGGCCAACCGCTACTGCAAAGTTTGGAATGTCTTGAGCAGAGATCGACTGTCGCGCGGTAGCCAGAAGGTTTAGGCGGTTTGCCTAAACCTTGTTAACAACGGTAACCTTTACTGGTTTAGGCGGACTGCCGCGCAGTTTAGGCCAGAACCCTGGACTTTCACACTTCAGCTATTACTAGTGTTCAGTGTCGTATTCTCTCGGCCATTGGCCAGCTCTTTATTTTAATTAAAAATATTTAAAAAAACAAAACAACAAAATTATACAATTATACTACATTTCTTGAAAACCTTTAATATCTTTGACAAGTAATAGGACAATATATGTATCCCATCCCCGAGAAAAAAAAACAAAGAATGCAAGATATAAGAGTGACGTCAGTTAATCTATCAACTTTTAACTGGCTATCCATTAGCACTTCCATGAAGAAGTGGGAAACAGAGCAGGGCAAAAAGCAAGGTGAAACATGATCGGTACATTATACTGGGGACAGTTTGATAAGTCCGTGACTTTGAAATGAAAAAGAAAAACAATATACATATATTTATTTTTCGATATAATCTCTTTTCATAATGACAATTTTACCAACGATGTTCTATCTTTTTTAATCCTTCCAAAAAATAAGATTTCTGAAGCCCCTCAAAATAGGCATTTAATGATCTCAGAACTTGAAGAAAATCTCTCTCCACCAGAAAATCTCTTTCCACTATTTTTTAAATTTAGTAAAAGAAAAAAGTCACTTGGGGCCAAGTCAGGAGAGTAGGGTGTATGAGAAAGCAATTCTTATCGCAATTCAGCCGATTTAGAGACTTCGATTGCAGACGAGTGCTCTGGCGCCTTGTCGTGATGGAAAAGCACTTTTTCTTGGACAAATGGGGCCTCTTTGATTTCAATTTTGCATTAAAACGGACTAATAAGCCAGCACAATACTGTCAGGTGATCGTTCTTCCCTTTTCCATGTAATCAATGAGGATGCCCTTTGAATCCCAGAAAACTGTGGCCATAATCTTTCCGGCCGATGGAACTATTTTTGCGTTTTTCGGAGCACTTTTATTAGAGGAAGTCCACTGTTTAGACTGTTCTTTCATTTCTAGTGTGTAGCAATGTATCCATGTTTCATCAACTGTAACATAACGCTCAAGCTTGTCTAAACACTGCCTTGAAATGGTTACACGACTCCACTTTCGATCTACTGTCAGCAATCACGGCATCCATCTTGCTGATAACTAAATGAAATCTGAGAAAATATTAAAAATTGACCTTCTTATTATTAATATAAGAAGGCAGAATAGTCATTGTTATATCTATATAATCTAATTGTGTATTAAACCTTTGAGGCGCAACTTTTTCCCAATGCTGAAAAAAGGGCAGCCGTTGCCATCGCTCGACTTAACTACCAGCAAGATGGCGGATGATCGAAACGTTCATCGGGTGCCACAGATCTAGAGACCCTTTTTTGACGACAGCTGGCTGTGTCGCAGACATAGCTGTGACAGGTGACAGTGCCGGCTGTGTCGCTGGCTGTATCACACAACCAGCTGTCGTTGAATATGCATTTTGTATGGCCGGAGATAACAACGGTTCCGTTTTTCCAGTATTGGGGCTACTTCGACGGTCTATCCAGCCCTGACCTAAACTTTCTAAAGTAACTTTAGGTCAGAGCTCATACTGTAGCCAGGTCGGAAGGTGGAAGGGTGCCCACGTGACAAAATACTCTGAACCCAGTGGCGTATCCAGAAATACTTCATAGGGGGGTTACGACTACTGCAACTCGCATATATGTATACGTGTGTGTGATAAGGGAGTGAAGAATATGCATTTTGTATGGCAAAAAATTTCTCGTTGGAGGGAACGGGTGTGACCCCCCTATCTCCCCCCTTGGCTACGCCACAGTATAAACCCTATAATACCCTATAATTGTTAACCCTATTTAAAACCCTAATTGTAATTTAAAACCCTATAATTGTTAAAATGTGTAATAACAAAAAGGAAAAATATAGTTCAAATCCCTCCCTTCGCGTGAAAATTCCGTTGCCAATTTTCCAATTGCATTAAGAAATGTTTCGGTCACTATCCGCTTGTGTCAAAAGGAAACTATAGAACAAATGATTTAAGCTCTGATCACTCTCTCTAAAAATCTTCTGACCACATGCGGTGTTCCTGAAAATAGGACGGGGTTTTTTCAATACAGGAGCGTTTCATAAAAAGCTTCACAACTACATGATCTTCTATGGGTTAAATTGTTAATTAGTCCAAACACGTTCTTTTCATTTATTTTTAATAGAATTTTCTGTATTGTTATGCAAAAAATAAACACACTCTAAGACCTCCTGCACACACTCTGCGACCTACACATATTTTAAAACCTCCTAGATATGTGACTCAAATAGCTTATGTGACTCAGATATGTGACTCAAATAACGACAGCTGAAGACACCTTCTACTCAGAGAAACAATGAAATTCGATCTCTGAAAACGTTGTCGTCATTGTGTGTGTAGCGTGTACAGACATTCAATAAAGTATTCGACTATGAGCCAAATTTCCCATTTCAGTTTTGTTAACGATTAATCACTTTTCATAAAAAATCATGCTTTAAATATGAAACTGACGTACGAAATTTTTCTTGCACTCTAATACTTTTTTTAGAGGGTGTACAAAGTTTCACGAAAAATTATCACAAAATGAGCCAATGTAAAATGCAATGTCTTCTGAAAAGTACAAATACTATGCCAATACTTAAATTTTGAATGAATGGCAATATTTTAACATGATGTTCCTTTCCTATTTCTGGTTTAAATAAATATTTATAAATAAGTGAAATACTTCCATTACTTTATTAGAAATAAGAATGCACAATTGATATAAAAAGCTATTAGAGTTCATTTTTAAGTATCAAAGTCAGTAAAGATTTAAAGTATCGGGTACGCTGGTATACATGGTAATATGTTATGTCCTCGAATATGTCCCCAAAAATATTTTCTAGTGTCCTCAAGTTTTCCTTGGATTCGAGGACAATGCTTGATTTGTCCCCGAAAGACTGTTCAGAAATATGGTCACCTTAGGTTAAGGGCCAGTCCTACTCAACGCCAATCGCTTAAACGTACGGTCGTCGGGTTCGATTCCTACTCATACCCTGGTTGTTCAAATTTCCTTTCTCTGTACTAGTAAAAACTTTCATTAAGTTGTCCATTTTACTCGATGAGGATTTATAAGCGGTTATTGAAACAAAGCGCACACAAGTTCGAAAATAACGGATATATCCTGCTACGTTCGTTTTAAGCGAACGGTTGGATTTGTGACATCAAATTGATGTTATTCGCAACCTGCTAACATATGTTGGTATTCAGCAGGTACGGTAGAACTTTAGGTGCAGATTCTCACTAACAAATGTTTACATTCTAACATACGTTTCGATTACGTCACAAATCGGAGCGTTCGCTTAAACGAATGTGGCAGAATAGAACCCAAAATGTTCCGATTACAACAGCAACAACAACAAGTAATATAAAATTATAGTGACGCTTCAGATTGTGATGTCACAACTGACTCTTCTCAGTGCATGAATCAAGGTTATAAAAAACAGTGTGCAGCGTTTGCGCGTCTTTTACGGCTGTTCATTGACTCGTAAGTGATTGTATTTCTTTTGTCTTTACTTGTTAGCGTTGTACAAAGAACTTCGCGTTTTATCGTGATTTGTGAAGTGATTAGAATGTGCATGCAGGATGTGATGTAGCTCTTTGTAGTGTAACCAGTACCCATTGCAAGTGTACAATAGTTCTAATGACCTAATGCAAAAACCTAATGTATTTCTTCGCTGAACTCAAATAGATGTTTTTTTCAAAATATTCAGAGACTTTCCTGGTTCTTACTTAAGAAAACCTTAAGAAGCTTATTTTCAAACACCCCCCTCCCCCCCCCCAAAAAAAAAAAAAAAAAAAACATCTTATTCATTGTCCAAAATTCTTGCTTCCCTTCCGTTTATGATCAAAACCCAGCAGAAATTTTTTTACTGTAAGGACAGTTTTTTCATGCCTAGATATTGAGTTAATAAATATAAACTAAAAGCTCGTAGATAAAGACTGCATCTTGTTTGATGTCTCGGTCTTTTTGAAAATACTGGTTTGGTTTCCGCAGCTTAAATTTCCCCAATTTGTGGAACTTTTAGATTATTGAATGCGCTATTTCTGGTTTACTACTTCATTTGCCAGTAAAGCGACTTTGTTTCATCCGAAACTGCGAAATAAATTTCCAAGTTTGATTTCTTTCGCACCATATTAGATATGTCAGCACTTTTATATGAAAGTTACAACGAAATGGCTGACTGAATTACCGTATTACTTGACGGTATGAGTTTTGGCTCTCGTACGATAGGTTATACTGTAAAGCACACGTACTTTGCGTTAGTTCAACTAATTATGCTGGTATGTACAGATTGAATGTATTAATTTAAATGTGTTTATCTTGCCCTATGTATCTACAGATCTTCTCTCTCTAAGCCTCGGCGGTAACCTTAAGAGATTGTGCGGATAGAGTATATATCTACTCTCCTCTCAGTAGTCGATGAGTCGGAGAGATCGTGCAGGCGTAGATATTCGAAATGATAGGGATGTTGTGTTAAGAAATTATGGATACTTGGGTTTTTGGATATGTTACTGTGTGTTGTGTAGGAACCTTGGGTTTGTATAATTAGTCTTTCACCTCACTAATACTTCCGTATAGTGTAGATTGATGTATATTAGAAATCTCTCTATATAATCTAATATCTCTATATATCATTCGAGAGTTTGTAGCTGTAGAGTTGTTGAGGTTGGTAAGTAATATTTTGGGCTGTGAGGATTTAGGGAGGATTTAAAGATTGTAAACGTTCAGATCGATTAGAACGTGAAGAAATGTAGAATTTGTGGTTTGTGCCACCCCCTCTACATCCACATCTCTATCCACCCCATATACATCAACCAGTCTCGGATATGTGTGGTTAGATTGTGTACACATTATATATTGCAAGTTGGAGTTGTTTTGTGTGTGTATTGGGTTAGATAGAGTTAGTTGTATTTAGAAGGTGATTTAGTGATTATTATTTGTCATGATTGTATTGGATTGGATATTTGGGTTGTGTATTTTGAGTTTTATATGATGGGGTTGGGTGATGGTGGTGAAATTTGTGTAAGAATGTGTGGCGAGAGAGAATGAAGTTAAAAAAAATGGTGAGGAGGATAATAAGTTTAAAAGGAATGGTGGGGATTGAGAGAATTAAGTATAAGATGAAGGATTGTGTGGGATTAGTGAATGTGAAGGGTGTTAAAGAATTGATGATCGAAGAATTGATGGGATAAAACAAGGCAGAAGGTTTGTGGGTGGGTATGATGGAGAACATGCATATCCCCCGCAGAGTTGCACGGGGTGTCTTACTTTCCCTCTCTTCCTTTTCTTTTTCTTCTTTAGTCATGTTCTCTTCACTGCTTAGCGGCAAAGCCAGTGGGGGATAGTGATCTTCTTCCCTGATCAGACGCCAGGTGCATGAAAAAGAAAACCAGAACACCTAACTCGCCGGCGCCAGTTTGAGGGTTGTCTTTCTGTCTTTCTGCTTTCACATGACATCAGTCTCTTCTCTTCTCTGCTGTTATTTTGGGGGGTGGGGGGGGGGGGGTTTTTTGCTGCTTTGCCATACTATTTTTTTTCTGCTATTATTTAATTGTGCTTCCTGGGCAGTGGATATAGCCCCAGCCGTACCCATGAAATATTGGGTTTACCGAGCCGGCCATGTGGAAACCCCCGCCCATGCCAGGTTTGAAGGGCGAAGGTGTGGTCCTTACTTCTCTTTGTGGTGTCCTTTGTCTTCTTCAAGTGTCTTGTCTTCTGTGGTCATGTTTAAGGGGGAGGTGTAGGGTGTGTCTCATTCTGCTGCCAGTGCAAAAGTGAACCTGCCTGCGTTCCCGCCGAGTTGGAGAAGAGAAGTAGAGAGGGAGGGAGGAGGGTGGGAAGGGGTGTTGTCTTGTGGTTCCTTGAGAGTAGGAAAGGAGGGTGGGGGTGGTGGGGAAGAGGTGAGAGAGGAGAGAGATGGGGTTGTCTAGTATGTGT
Source organism: Cheiracanthium punctorium (assembly GCA_038373885.1). NCBI lineage: Eukaryota > Metazoa > Arthropoda > Arachnida > Araneae > Cheiracanthiidae > Cheiracanthium > Cheiracanthium punctorium. Next base: position 35,140 of record JAWZYV010017193.1, read on the forward strand.
AGGGAGATGTTGGGGGGAGTTGGGGGGGAGAGGTAGGCCGAGGGAGGTAGAGAGATTCGAATAGGAGAGAAAAAAGAGTAGGAAGGGGAGAGAGAATGAGAGGTGAGGAGAAAGAGGGTTTCTTTAGGAAGAGATAGGGGGTTGAGATGTAGAGGGAGGGTGAGAGGTGTTGTCTTTACCTTCAAGTTGGAGAATGGGAATGAGTTGGAGTGAGGAGAGTGGGGTGTGTGAGATGTGAGGAGGGAGGGTGGTCTGGGTACTATCTTGCTGCTTTGTCTCTTCTTCTGGTCTTCTTCTCCTGCTCCAGTGTGGGGTTTGGTGCAAGTGAAAAAAAAACCTGTCGCGCCTGACGCCAGTAGAGTGGTGTCTTTCTCTTTCTGCTCAATAACAAGTGCAGGGTAAAACTCCGACCAGCCAAGAAATGAGAGATTGTGTCCTTCTGCTCCAGTGAAAGCTCTAATCGTATACTAACATTGAAGATAAATTTAGAAAATATACCCTAATTTTATAAATACATATTGTTAGATCAGTGATAACTTCAACATCAGTTATAAAAACTATTTAAAATTTTAAAAACAGTAGATCACAACTGCTAACTTAATTATGCTATAGATGGGTGTTTTTTTTTGATTTAGAATTTTGTAGGAAATAAGTCCTCATAATTCGATTATGGTGATGAGGAAAATACACGTTAGCATAAGAAAAGCAAATTAACTAATAGGAGTGCAAACTCGTAAACACTAAAATGTTCCTTAGATTATCCCTTCTTCAGGTTTTTGTCCTCGAAATTAAAGTTGCAAGAGTAATTTATATAGGTAAAATGATTATCGCTATAAGGCCGATATTGGTTTATTGGATTGTGGACTTAGCCTGTATAACGTTCATTTAACTGAAACAGATAATTTTGAATATGAATTTCCTTGTGCATGGTAATAGGTATTATCGCGGCTGAGTTTCAAAACTCTATTCTCCGGTTGGCCTGTTTTTTCAACAAGCTGTTAGACGGCGTTAGAAGAAGAATCCGACATATACACTGATAACTGTGCAAATTAGTTTAAAAATTTTCATAACCTAAAGTAATCACATGTTAGAAATTCGCGGCTGATGTTAAAATTTAAAAAATATGTGCAGGACCATACGTTTGTGGCCGACTATGCAACTTAAAGTTCCATAACTTAGGCTTAAGTTGTTTAAAGAATAACTTGTCGAAATCTGCCTGGTTGTTGACGGTGCCTAGCGACACCTGTTCGACGCTGCCACCTCAGGTCAAATAGACACAATTGCTAGCTGTGTCTATAGAAATGTGCATACTTAACCAAAATATTAAATGAAAAATATCAAATATTTAATTATATAAAAAAACTTAAGGACGTACAGATGTAACTGAAAACATGTACCCGTTCCACTACCGGTCCAGTCGTTCTAACCATACTTCCGTATAACGTGAGGCAAACGTATCTGATTTGCATAAAAAAAGATTTGGTATACACCCCGCAGTTTTCCAGTATAATTTAAAATTCAGAAAAGGTTAATAGTTAATGTGCCTTGATAGTTTCCGTGATTCCCTTACTTAAGCTGCAGATGGAGAGTCATGGTATTTATGAAAACTTGAGCTGTCTAGATCTTTAACTGAGTGTATTTAAAGAATAACGTGCCAAATTATGTGCCCCCATGGGTTGTTGACCAAATTCCACAACTAACCTAACACACCTCAACGATGCCGACCACAGCAGATTATTGTAACATGATATGCTACTGTGCCTCAGGGTTCTCGGTCGATTACCTTCCAGCAAGGCCCACAGCAATCTTAGGAAAGAGCCTCTATTCCGACCTTGCAGTTTCTGACTTCAACCCTGTAGCAGATTATTAAACACGATTAGCTAGCTGTGCCTCTCGTTTTTCCTCGGTCCTTATCCTCCAGCAAGCCACAGCAGACGTTGGGAGCTATATTCGACCTTTGGCGTAGTTCTTGACTCAACCATGCAGAATATTGTAAAACATGATTTGCCTACTGTGCCACTCGCGGTTTCTTTCTGCGGTCCCATTACCGTCAGCAAGGCCAGATGTATGGACCTCTATTCGACCATTGCTGTCTAATTAGACCTCAACCATCAGATTAATTGAAAATGAATTGAGTCAGCTGTGCGAATGGTTTAGCGTATCGGTTACCGTCCATAAAGGCGACAGACTTAGCTATTTTATCAGACCTTGCTGTCTCCTTGATTCAACTGTAGCGCGTAATAAGTTGCATCAATTTAAATGCATAACAATCTTAACGAAGTCATAATTTTTCCATTCTTCCATAATGATATGAATGGTTGAAAAAGTCGAATATTTAACGGTTCAGAGAGTTGAAAGTAAAAGTAGGTTGAAAAAATACTTGTGTAAGTAAATGGGGCTTTTTGAGTATAAATGGGAGAGAGCTGCGTACTCATGAAATTAAAATCGAATTATGTACTATATATTTAGATTTGGATAAAAGGCAACGTTCTTGAGTTCAGATAAATTTAAATATCCATCTGTAGTTCCAGTACAATCATTGAGAAAGGTTCTAAAAATTATAGTTAATGAAGTTTCTGTTACCCTTGGTGTGTAACTGTAGATGGCGTATAGTCACGCAGTTATCCTAACATAATAAATAAATTTTAATTGTGAGGTAGTATTTACATTTACCAAACAGGTTATATTTAAGATATTTGTAACAGTGGAAATAAATAATTACGCCATTGTGGATTGTTGAGTAACATCGCAGTTTGGAGATATTTCAACTCTCCATCTAAAGCATTTTTGAGAAAGTTGTGTAAAATTACAATGTTATAAATGTAATGATATTTTTTATACTGTAGTTCGTGCCTAAACATTAATCGCTATTTTTGCTGGACTTTTTGCGGAGAATCGCTCGAATTCAGAATGAGAAGAACATGAAGTTTTGTGCTGGTAAACATGGCAATTCTTAATAGAGAATTCGATAATGGGAGCATAAATTTGCTCTTGTTAGCTTTTTAGGATGTGGGACTTCTGTTCGTTTGAAGCACGAGGGAATGTAAATTGATACTCTATGCGAAATTCCAGTTTTTGAAGTATCTAGTCCGGAGCTGACGTATAATAAATTGGAGTTTAAATACCTAAATTAACTGGTGTTTTGTAGCGCTAATTTTCGTCCTAGACTAATTTTACAGTATAGTGACTAAAATTTTTGTCAATTCGAATTGCAGATCGTTTAATGCAGTTTACACTGTCAACGTTTATTGTTTTGGGTTGAGGATCTCTGCAACTGATTCCTTTAATGGAACATTGAAGAACATTGCATACTAAATCTTTACTCATTTGCAATTAAAAATCTCAAATCGATAACCGTTGCGTTAAGTGTACTTGATGTCAAACGAGCTTCTTTAGGTTTTTAGCAAGAGTAAGAGATTACTGTCGGAAATACTACGTCCGTTTCTATAATTCAATTCTGGCAATTTCATTCAGTGTTTTCGACGAGTATTCTTACGGCGATAAACTTGTTAGTTACATTTACTAGTTGAACTAGATAATTTGTGTTGGATTGTAAGTTAAATTCAAGCCTAATATCAATTTTAAGTTCTTGGCATGCAACTATAACCCTAAATGCTAAATGTTGTCTGAAATGTGATAATAGATCTAAGTGATTAGGAGTTGGGAAAAATAATTAAAAGAAAATAACCAAATAGTTTACAGGAAATCGATACCTTTCAGTTCCGATTGTGTACACTGAGCTAACTATATCTATTTGTGGCATTATTGTTGAGAGTTTTATACGTATTGCAGATGTTGTCTTATATTCGAACGTTCGAGCAATATGTTTGCCCGGACAAAACCTTATATACATTTTTAATTTTCCTCTAATACAAAATGAACAGAACAAAGACTGCGGTTTAAATTCAGCAATTTTGGTCAGCAAATGAACATAATATCTACACGCAAATATCCTAAATTACATCGTAATTCTATCTAGTGTAGGGTCTTTTAAAAAGTGTGTGATGGATGCGCGTCTTATATTTTATAGACGTAAGGAGTAAAATTATAGGCTTTGTTCCTCTGATGAGTACCAAGTGCCCTTGTAAAGGTACAAAATTCGTAGTTTCAACTAAGTGCAATGCAAGTGGTTTTTGATCGAAAGTTGCAAGAAAATAAGTATCTTGAAACTTGCCCATCGAGTAATTTTTTTCATAGCTATGTTGGATTCTCAAGATGAACTGTGAAAGAAATCTTGATTTCAGTACTTAGGTGTCGATTTCTTTGATTCTGCCAAAAAACTGAATCAGGAAAAAACTGAGATATGTCGTTTTAAAGTAAAAAGCAGTATAACCAATGTTCTAAGTATATTAATGGAATTTTACTCCGCTGTTAAACAACCCAAGTAGCCTGGAATGACCGTTAAAACATGTCCGCCCAGATGAGACTTAGGGCATATGCCCTTAATCTTAACATAACTGTTCTAATAATTGTGCTGCTTGAAATTGCGACGACGAATATCCCCTCTTGTGGAAGCAGAGTGTGCCGTTTTCTCCTCTTCGGGCTTCGAAATGTTTCGCGGAGCGAAGCGTTTGCCCCTGGTTGGCCACCGCAACCCCGAGCTTTAGCGGTTCGTCTTCAACGACCCAAACGAAGAAGTAATGTTGTCGAGCAGAAGGAATCCCTGACCTTGCGTCTCTGCACGCTGGAAGAGGACAGTTCACGTGTTTAAAAGTCGAATGCGTCTTCGTCCTGTGTGGCAACAAAAACCTATTTAGATGAAGATTTGAAGTATACTGCAACGATGAATTTGAATACGTTTACAGCATAGAGAGTCTGAGTCTTTAATTTTAAGACCATTTGAGATGGTAATTAAATCATACATTTGTATGTTTAGATTTTAACGAAATATTTGCAGCAATTCTTTAAAATGCTAATAGTCCGTTATTGTGCCAATTAAGCTAGCCGTTTGCTTTCATATGCATAACCCTGTTATATAGATTTTTAAAGAAACGAATGTAAATTTACTATTGCAAACTTTAAATGAAATAGAATAAATCTTAGGTAAGTAAATTTTTCCGTATGTGTTTCCTGTATTGAAAGTTGAAACGCTGAATTCTTTAAATCAGAACTATACTTTCCAAGTATAAAATGTTAGGTAAAACTACTGTTACGATAAATTACGGAGAATGCTTGTCAGAATTTACAATAGTTGAAATTTGATATTATTTTAACATAGACCTCATTTATGCAAAATATGTCCGGAAATGCTGTCGTATGTAACTTCTTAGGAGTTTGTTTTATAAATATTTTCTATTTTGAGAATTATATAATGGGTGGAGGAACGGTGAGAAGTAGCGCCCTTTATGTTGCTTATTTGTTCGATTGATGGACGCATACTTACTGTTAGTAATCTAATACTTTCCAAAAGCTTTCTGATATTCGTTCAAAATAACCAAGATAAATGTTATGAATGCATGTTCATTGTAATGTTAATTGTAATAATTACCCCCACCGAGAAGGCTTTATTTATAGTGAAGAAAGATAATATACAGTTTACATGTAACTTGAAGAGTTATCTGTGGCATCCATCTTTATAGTCTAGATTGCCTAACTACTGGTGTGTTAAAATATTTACTACTATTGTCTTTCTCCATGATAGACCAAAGTTTCAATTGAAAGACCTTGGATTTTGATAAGCTTAATAAATAAGATTTATAATTTGGAAGGACCTAGTCTTAATTTACTTTTATTTTCCTTTTAATCAGATTTTTCCCCATTTTTGGAGAATAAAGTAAATGCAATTTTACATTTTTTGTTGTAGATGTATATGGTCAATTTTAAAAAATAGCCGTGCAGAAAATTTTCCTGAATGTCCAGTTAGACTAGTCTTGTGTTAAATCATGTGCTATCGTTTTAATGTAAATTGAACATGTATGACCATAATACCCAGTGTCCGGCCTTTTTTTTGACGAGTTGCCATCATGTTTCTCGTCAGTGGTCAAAACGTACGATAAGATAAGTTTCCAGTTTTTTAATTCATAAATGTGTGATTCGTTCGTAAAATGAGTTATTCATATTCTTTAGAGATAGCAATACATTCTAGCACACCCCCACTTGAAGTCGAAGTCTCGTCATGTGGTACAAATTGGTTGTGTGAAACAGATCTCGGATGTGTACCGATGTACTTTGAATTGTTTCAAGGATGGATTTCAATGAGCATCATTACAAAATTTCTGAAAGCGTCAAAAGAATATTCAGGAATGTACAGGGAAAAAATGACCACATTCCAGCAGCGGTTTACATAAAGTAGGTTAGTTATCCAGTTGGTCAGACAACTAAATTGCGTTCTTCAAGCTCCGGCTCATTTTTGCCATAGGTATGCAGTGCGATATTTCATGACGTTCCCTATGTTGATTGAATGTTTGAGGGAGGTGGAGGCACGAGAATCTTTAAGAACTTCGTCCCTTGATACTTGAAACAAGAGCTTACTTTTAAATGAAATCGCGCTTGACCAACGAGAGTGTGTTTAAATAAGGAATTTCGTAAACGTGTGAATAGACTAGACCGGCTTGATTCTTAAACCCATCTCCTCTCTTGCCTTTTAAACATTCTCCGTAGATATGCTTAGTCAAATTTAGGAAGAGGATAGAAAGTGAAATATGTTAGATTATCCAGAATCCTCTCATTGAAAATTGAGCATATCTTAAGCATTCATATCAAAGATGAAGAGTCCACGTTGCATTATGCAATTTTCAACTAGAAAGACATGATTGAGTATCATATCAGCAAAAATGAATGGAAGCGCATAATCTAAGAAATTTCAAAGTACGACAATTTAATTGTTAAATCTTAAAAAGTATCTAGCAAACAAGTTCCTTCAGCCATCCCTTCATCACATGAAAATCTACAAAGCAATAAACCCATTTTATATTTGAGCAATTCGGCTTTGACTACTTAACTCGGTTAGCAGAATCTCGTTATTATTTAAAAATTAAGTTATATCCTAGATTTCCTACGTCCAAGAACAAATGATTTTCTGAAGTATTTGCAACTCTTTGGTCTAGTCCAATTGAGGTAGCTAGAACTAATTGCTAAACTAAGAAGTTTGCTATTTAAGACGACTTGACCTGTTGTCTTTTTCAAGATCCAACTCGAATAATAAACCCTTACCGTGTACTGACTTCTCTTTCGAGTCCTTCTCATGTGATGCAGAGCGCGCGTGCTCCGTGACCTCCGCAACACGAGAGCTTTAGCGAGATGTATCAATGACCACGAAGAAGCATTGCTGCACAGAAAAGTAATCCTCGCGGTTCTATCGCTGCAGCGATAGAAGATCGATGAGCATAAGATAAAGTTTTGAAGCGAGTAAACTTTGTCCCTATTTAGCAAAAAACCTAATGGAATAATATAAGGACATCAGCAGGATTGAAATTGAATATAAATTTGACCATATCTATTCTTTCTTTGTAGACATTTTATCCAATTAAAAATACAGTTTTGCGTTTGATTTGACAGTATTTGTCCATATCGATTATCAATATGATATTTCGCGCGAGAAGCGTCGTGTGTGGAGTTAAGATTGTCACTTATTAGTCTTTCATGAGCTTAGTTTGATTACATCCAACGGCAAAAATTTTTTGACTGTCAGTAAAAAATAAAGATATTAACTAGATTCTGATTATTGAATCATTTGAATTGCAAATGACTCCATAGTAATATTGTATTTATTGTGCGGGCGTTTCGTGCAATACTTTAATAAAATATATTTTGTGCGAACTGACAAAACATTGTTGTTAAGTTTGGTCTTGTAGACGATCGTAAAATCAACATGTAAAAATGAAACCTGATGGTAGGCCGGGGACGATGTTGGCCATTCTTTACCGTCCAGTGCCAAACAAATATGTCTCTTCTCTGGAAAGTAGATGACAAATTTTTTTTGAGTTTGCCGAGTGTCTGATATGGGATGAGGGACAAAGAAGAGCCCAAATGCAAATGAGCCACATAACTCCTGGAGGCGTTTGGCGAATAAAGTCATGCCAGATTCTGTATTAAGTTCAGCTTAACATTTTTGCAGATTGTCATTTACCCAAACCTCTAAATTTCGTTGTGATGTTCGCTAGGTTTATACTTCTTGTTTTCGCATTATATGTATTTTCTTACATTTTACATCACTATTTACATTTACTGAGCCCAGACATCCAGGTGTCTGTGCTGCAGAATTGTATTTTCATTTGCTTGCTATAATTGTACCGAAAAAATCCCTCGAGAAAAGGTTACTTTGTCTTTAAGTTGATAGCGAGTGCTAACATTTACAGTTGTTTCGTAATCATATTGTGATCAAGCACAGAATCCCGAGATGGGTGAATAGCCTAAAAAATTCGCATTTTTCTGATGTAGTGGAGAAATTTCAATTTATAAATTTTGTTTGCTTCATTGGTCTAAGATATTGAGATCTCGTTAAATTTTATTTTTTTCCTTACAAAATGTCCAGTTACTTACGGAAGTATTCCAATCGATACAGTAACCTAGACGAGAATTTTTCAAATTTCATCACTATAGATTAATGATTGTCAGAAAAGATAAATGATACTTTTTTCTATTATGTTAAATTTGAAATCTGTTGACCTCTGGATAAAAGTATTTAACCCTGATGAACACGTTTCATATTCGAATGTGCCAATTATATGTTCTTTAATTTGTAACAGGAATGTGTGGTATATGGACTTCAATTATCTGCATTTACTTAGAGCCACCTCTTTGCCAGTCTCGCATGTTTGCCTTTAAATTACCCGTAGGGATCCATATTTTTGCTCATGTTTCGTGATAGAATTTTTTGTAAGTCTGTACCACATATTTTGTTCTATACGGTTTGGTAAGTTTCTTTGAATCTTGCAACTAGTTTACTTAACTGTTAAATAAGTTTTTAGTAACCACTTTAATGTATCCTTGAAATTGTTGGAGTCTGCGTGGTCAATCATTGGCGATCAGTAGTTTGGTTCTGTTCTCAGTTCACTCTGTTCTCTGTTCTATAAACGGAAGGAAGATATTTAAAAAAATCTTGGAGTGTTTGCGTGGAACACAGCGTTATATAATTGTGTGAGTCTTGGTGTAAGTATGTCAAGCTATAATTTGATGTTGCAATCGAGGTGTTACGAGAACAAATTTAAATCCCATAAGAATAAAGGGAGTGGTGCATGGATAAAATGTTTAAGGAAGAGGAGTTGTAGGACAAGCAATAGTGCTAGGCGCTATTGGAGTCGAGGCCAACGGAAATGTAAAAAGCACCTGCAATTTATATATGACTTACTTGATATCTGTATGCCTTCTCGAACCGTCAACGAACGGAGGTGAGATGTAAAAAGTCTTTCTATCCAAAAGCTATGATTTGCGCATTTTGAAAGTACTTATTTTTCAGCTTCCTCGTGCACCATGCGGTAGGCCTTCTAATAACTTTGTTAATTGATCAAATTCTGCTTGGCGTTCATGAATTATTGCTAGGTCAACCACAAGTGCAAGGTGTCGGCACAAAGGTAATCATAAAAATAAACTAACGTATGTCATTCTCGATAATGGTTCTAATTTCGTTTTCAGCGTTCCGATTGTAGACTACTCTCCTTATATTTTCTCATTCTCAATCTGTCATTTGTGAAAAGTGCCATATCATTGGCCCAATGTTAAAATAACTATACCATCTTACGTCAGCGAAATAAATTGTATCGAATATTATAATGGCACTTATTAGCTACCATTCGATATTTTCTGTAAAGAGAATCTTTTCTGCATGTCCTTATTCCAAAGACTTTCGTTACTGTAGAAGTATATGAAAGGATATAGGAAGCAAGCTATAAGAAGTCTGTACAAAATACGAGAACTTGTTTACATTCTTTTATTGCGTTTTTATAGACACTAAAAATCTGGCCTGGTGATTGAGGATTTTTATTCTCTAGCCAAATGAACTAAAACACTAGATTATCATTTACAAGTACATAATACTCTGTTGATATGCGATATCACTTAATCTATTTCTCAAACAGTTCTTTAAGTGGAGTTAGTCTAGAATGTAGACTATCGTCGAATATAATTTTATGTCATTTAACTTTACCAACAATACCCCTTGAGATAATTGAGTGGGCTAGTATGTATTGTGTGAATATAGAAAATGTATCGACGCTTTTGCGAATTTACCAATTGTAGTAAGTTAAATGTTTGTGATGTATATATTTTGGAGATGAAATAATGTTTGTATCTAATGATATTGTTAAAATGTGCTCCAATAGTTTAACATGCAAGCAAATTCATTATTAATCTGAAACATTTGGATCACTCATACAGTGGCATGTAAATTGAGTTTGATTATTGAAAGACTGCTTTTTAACGTTCAATTGATGTACAACATTCCAAAACAAATTTTATTCTTTTAAATGAACTCTCACTAAAACTTACGAACTTTCGTGTTTTAATCCATGTAAAGAGCTTTCACTGATCTACAGCCTTAAGCAACTTCAAAGATGGAATGGAATGTTCTCATTTAAGTAAAGAGCCAGACTCTAGACCTACAAGCAAGGATGATTTCAAAATTTGTTTCAAATGTAACGCCGGAGTTTACTATAACATTGTAAGTTGCAGAAGCTTCCAATCAATCTCGACTAAATATGCTTCCGAACTATAGCTCGATATGAGAGGACCTGTAAATAATTTTTCTTACGTAAAGACGGAGTATACACAATTCCCTTCAGCACCCAATATAAACTGAGCCTTAAATAAAATAGTTGTCAAGATGTAATCTTTTATAATTAATGTCTGGCCAAGTAACACAAACTGTTAATGTGACTAAATTGGTCTCTCCTATGAACAAAAAGGACAGATTCTCTCACCCCAATACGGATGGTGGCGCCTGAACAGTCATGTCCCGGTGTTTATTACTGTAAATTGGCTGCAAAGACTTCTGGGAATTCCATTAATATATTAGGAGCTTGTCACGAACCTTGCACTTGTGGCTTCTATATCTCTTACGGTTTTGCATCAAATGTCTCCTTGTTGAACACGCAATTGTAAGAGGCCTGTACATTTAGAACATAAAAGGCTCTGCAATTTCAGAAAGCTCTCTCTAGGGTGCAGTGACTGGGTGTTCCATTGGAAAGATTTTATCTACCAGAACAGTTTATTAAGATTTTTTTTCTGCTCTCTATTAGAGGTAGAGAACAGAAATTTTTTGAAAAATCTTGTATTCTAAATAATATAAGAAACAGAATGATCTTAGGAGGAAGTCTGAGAAAGATGAAGTCTTTTTTAAGGTCACGATTTCAGCCTCAAGAGCTCTAAGCATTCAACGAAGTTCACATAGACATAAAAAGCGATTCTCGCATTGCAACCAGCTCCGCATAAACAATCCTCCTGGGCAGCGACTACCTTGATTGGGTGGTTGATAGAAGCCATATAAAGTTAGGATAGATACCTATAAAATGATTATGATGAAGTAGTGTGTGATCCTACTGGATAAACTACATTATTCTCATCACACGATGGATTTCTATGTCGAGCAATAGATATTTTAACTTAATGCGCTGCTTACTGCACAGAGGTTATTCATTACGTTTCCTACTTATTGTGTACTTCTAACAAAGTGCTGTGATGACGTTTTGTTAGTCAACTCGTATAACATCAAAAAAACAAAGAAGTGGGCACGGGTTTTAAATTCACAAAACGGGTTGATCTAGGGTCCAAACAATTGGAACGTAAGGCGAGAAAATAAGAGCTCTAGGTTGACCAGTATGCGGATATATCCATTTAATGTAAATTTTCAAGAGCAGTTATAACAATTAGCAACACATTAAAAAAATCGATTGTCCGACTGAAAATTAATAATTATGAACACTATACATATTGCAAGTTGGAAGTCCTTGAAAGTGTTTATTTTTAAATTCACATATAATAACATCGCTGGTGGGTTAAGTAATATATACACGGATTATGGGAAACAAACCTAGAGACTTTGTGCCATTTTACCCCCTTCCTGAGCAGAAAAGAATAACAATTTCAAATCACTTGACAAAACTGGAAATTTGACTAAGCATACACCTCCTATAAAAAACTAAAACTTACACTTCCACCTTGTTACAAGTTTTGTTAATGTGTAAATAAATGTGTTTTAAACACCTGAATAATACAAAATTCTTAACACTGTGCTCGGTTATTTTAAATTCGCGTTCTCTTAACTAACTAAAATCTATCTCTACTCACTAGATGCTAGTCCAATTCAAACTGCCTTTTCGGTGTGTTAAATGTTAATTTTGACATTAAACAATTACATAACACAATTGTAATTATTTTAAAAACAAGATACTTTGTCCGTAATGTCTCATAAGGAGAAAACAATAAAAGCAAACTCGTGTAAATTCTTTCATCTCGCCTGAGCCATCATTAAAGGCCTAAGATTAGTTGCTATGAACATACGGAATATTTATGAATTCAGAAGATTTAGATTATAATTTGAATAATAAGAAACGCGTAAATATTTGGTAAGCAAACTTTAACAACACAATACAGAGGGCTAATTTCTAAAGATACTATAGAATTACTGAAAATTATAAGTATTTATTCTGAAATAATGGATAAATTTAAAAAAAATTAGAAAGCGATCAAGCTATTTATTCTTTTTAAGGGAGTAACTGAAAGTGATTTCTATAAATAGGAGCGATTTTGTTTGTGACAAAAGGCGCATTGTTCTTTATTTAAATATCTTCACTTTTCAAACTTTGTAAAATTTAGGTATTCTTGATGTTGAAAGGTGATTTGATTAGTCGATCAACTCCTTCCAACATCATATTGATAGCGACATGTCTCTAAAATCCAGATCTGAGGCGTCTTCCTAAACAAAGAACAAATAAAAAACAACGAACAGGCAAGAATATCTAAATAGTACTGATAGGCTGCTTTAAAACTTAAGACTGATTTAAAAAAATGCTTTGAATGAGGTTAAACCGTCATTTGTCAAAAGTGCCCAGAAATTTGGATTTCTAGAATTCAAATTTCAAATGGTGGTGGATTTGCAGCCTTGTTATTTTGAAGACGATTGAAAAATTTTTCATAATTTTGGTTTGAGTTTAGAAAACAAGTTTATTTTTCAGACAAAGATTCTTCAAGAGAAGGAAATTGAAATAAAAAACATAGAAACTATGTGCATGCGTAATCTGTTGCATTATTGTTATGGTTGGAGGTTATCGTAAAGGTGTAGATTCATCCAAACCTATATTTGTTCAGGAGTTATTGTTAATTTGAATTTTTTCATAACCTCTGACAGTATAGTTGCATTGTAAAGACTCTTCAGAGTCCGGGCTGGTTAAGCTGTAATAATACGCTATTAAAAGTCTGGAATTCTGATCGCGCACGTTTTAGTGCTTAAGTCCCACGCGAAGCTCATCAAGTGTACTGTTATTAGTGTGACCAGTGAAACTCCCAACCTGCAGAGCATTCGAAATAACTTTTTTATCCGGTGTAGTTGAAGTTACGGATGATTCAATCTAGTTAGATATTCCAGCTTTCAGTAAATAATGACCCAACGATTGTTTGAGCGCTGTATTATTTGAACTCTGCATACTGTAAAGTTGCTAATGTTAGATGCGTTCAGCTATAAACTTGATCTACATATTGCTTAATCCAAACTGCTATTGAAGCTTGCACGAACGTCGTCCTTACGTCGTGAAGCCGAACATGCCTTTACGACTTCGCCTCTTCGGCGCAGCGGGAATGAAAAGTTTTTGCATGGTCTGTCTAGATTGTAAGAATTGGACAACGACGGATCCAACTTTGCTACGACAGATATTATAGAACAAACACCAAAGAGCCAACACTTATTTGGAGAAAAACTAATGGTCCTTACCTTTTGAGCAGTAGTAATAAACCGTTCACTAGTTGTTTAAAACTTGCTGCAAACCTTTCAACTAAATAGTTTGCAATCCCATGAAAAGGCGAAGCTTGAAACTGGAGTGGAGCCATTTTTAATGTATTCATATTTTGTGGCTGCCCGAAGCGTCGAATGTACATAAAATAGTATATGTTAGGTATTTTATAAATTGAGTTTTTTCGGGTGCGAGGTATCACCAGATATCATAAACATTTTCATTCTTAATAAATAACCAAGTTGAAGCTCCCTCCAATCGTTTCAAGGTCACTATGACGAGTATTAGCGATTCATATTGCTCACTGAGGTTTGCGTTCTGTCCTAGTTTGTCTTTGTGGACTAAGAAATGTATCTGATTCATGGAAGTCAAATATAAAGATGCAATATTGCCGTTACGCCTTTTCAACGGCAGAAGCGTTTGAACACCCCCTCCTCCCTCTTATTAACCCTATTACTCAGTTGTTCCCGCTCTGGAACACCAAACTCGACGATGTGACTGTTTTGTCCAGTCCACGGAGAGAATAGATTGTAGATTTTCTATAAAAATATTGCGATTGACATAGCTCCAACGAGTAATGCTTTACTTATTAGTAAGTTCATTTTCCCGTTAAAAAAAAAAAAAAAAGTTCAAATTTGTGAGGGGGTGGTGATGGGTATGTTTGGGGGTTCTTTTTATTGTGTGTGTGGTGTGTGTTTTTATAGGTTGTTGGGGGGGTATTAGGGAGGGGGGGGGTTTTTATTGTTATATTGTATGTATGTGAATTTTTGTTTGAGTTAATAAGGTGTTTGGTAATTATTATCTTATTGGGAATAGGGATGAGTATAGTATTATAGTAAAATTTGGAGGTAGTATTATTTAGTATTAGAGGGAATATGTGAGTATTGTAAAGGGGTGGGTTAGTGTATAATATAAATGAGGGAAAAAAAGGGGTGGTTGAGTAGTTGGTTTGTAATGAACGGGGTTAAGATTATTAGGTTTATTGTAAAATTGTTTGTTTAAATTTGGGTTTAGTGGTTGAAAGATATATTGGGAGTGTTTAGGGGGGTTGTTATCGGTGGGAAAAAGGTGTGATTGAGGAGGTTGGGTTTTGTTGGGATGTGAGTGTGAGGTTGGGGGTTAGGTTTGTGGGTAGTGGGTTTTTTTGGAGTGTGGAGTTGTGTGGGTGGGGGGGGGGGGTTGGAGGGTGAGGTGTGGGGTGGTGGGTGATGGTAGTGGGGTGAGGGGGTTGGGTGGGTGGGGGTTGGTGTGGGGGTTTGGTTGTGGGTGGAAGGTGGTGGGTGGTGTTGTATAGGTGTTGGTGGTGGGGGTTGGGGTGGGGTTTGGTGGTTGTAGGGTGTGGTTAGTGGAGGGGGGTTGTGGGGTTGTGGGAGGTGTGTGGGTGGGTTTTGTTTGGGTGGGGTTGTGTTGTGGTGGGGTGGTTGTGGGAGTGGTTGGGTGTGTTTTGTGTGGGGTGTTGGAGTGGGGTAGGTTGGGGGGGTGAGGTGGTGTTTGGTGTTGGTTGGTGTGTGTGGTTTGGGGTGTGTAGGGGTGGTTTGTGTGTGGGGTTAATGGGTGGTTTTTGTGGGGTGGTGTGGGTTGGAGTGGGGTGTTGGTAGGGGGTTGGTGGGTGGTGGGATTTGGTAGGGGTTTGTGGTGGGGGGGTTTGTTGTGGGTGTGGTGGGTTGTGGGTGTTGGGGGGGTGGTGGGTGTGGTGTTGTGGGGGTTGGGTGGGGGTGGTGGGTTGTGGGTGGGGTGGTGTTGGGGGTGTGGGGTGGTGGGGGTGGGTGTGTGGGTGGTTGGGTTGGTGTGGGGGTGGGGGTTGTTTGGGGGTGTGGGGTGGGTGGGTGGGGTTGGTGGGGGTGGGGGTGGGGGGGTGTGGGGTGGTGGGTGTGGTTTGGGGTGGGGTTGGTGTGGGGGGTGGGGGTTGTGTGGTGGGTGGTGTGGGGTTGGGGGGTGGTGTGGGGGGGTGGGTTGTGGTTGGTGTGTGGGTGGGTGGGTGGGGGGTGTTGGGTTGGGGGGGTGTGGTTTGGGGTGGGGTGGGGTGTGTGGGTGGGTGGGGGTGTGGTTTGTGGGGTTGGGTGGTGGGGTTGGTGTGGGTTGGTGTGTGGGGTGGGTGGGGGGTTTTGGGGTGGGGGGGGTTGGTGGGGTTTGGGTTGGGTGGGGGGTTTGGTGGGGTGGGTGTGGGGGTTGGTGGGGTTTGGTGGTGGGTGGGGGTGGTGGTTGGGTGGTGTGTGGGGTGGTGGTTGGTTGTGGGGGGTGGGTGTGTGTGGGGGGTGGGTTGGGGTGGTGGTGGGGGTGGTGGTTTGTGGTGTGGGGTGTGGGGGGTGTGGTGGGGTGTGTGGTGTGTGGGGGGTGGGGTGGGTGGTGTTGTGGGTGGGTTGGTGTGGTGGGTGTGGGGTGGGGTTGTGGGGTGTGTGGGTGTGGGGGGGGTGGTGGGGGGTTGTGGGGGGTGGGGTTGGGTGGGGGTGGGTGGTGGTGGGGGTGTGGGGGGTGGGGGGTGGGGTGTGGGGGGTGGTGTGGGTGGGTGGGTGTGGGTGTTGGGGGTTGGTGGGGGTGTGGGGGTGGGGTGGGTGTGTTGGTGGGGGTGGGTGGGTGGTTGTGGGGGGGTGGTGGGTGTGGTGGTTGTGGGGGTGGTGGGGGGTGTGGTGGGTGGGGTTGGTGGGGTGGTTGTGGGGGGTGTGGGGTGGTTGGTGGGTGGGGTGGGGGTGGGGTTGGGGGTGTTGTTGGTGGGGGGGTGGGGTGGGGGTGGTGGGGGTGGTTGGGTGGGGGGTGGGGGGGTGGGGGTGTTGGGTGGGGGGTGGGTGGGGTGGGTGGTGGGGGTGGGGTGGGTTGGGGTGGGGGGTGGTGGGGGGGTGGGGTGGGGGGTGTGGGGGGTGTGGGTGGGGGTGGGGGGGTGGTGTGGGTGTGGGTGTGTGGGGGGGGTTGGGTGGTGGGTTGGGGTGGTTGGTGGGGGGTTGGTGGGGTGGGGGGGGGTGGGTGTGGGGGGTGTGGGTGGGTGGGGGGTGGTGGGTGGGGGTGGGGGGGGGGGGGTGGGTGGTGTGGGGTGGGGTGGGGGTGGGTGGGGGGGGTGGTTGGGGTGGTGTGGTGGGTGTGTGGGGGGGGGGGGTGGGGTGGGTGTTGGGGGTGGGGGTTGTTGGTGGGGGGGGGTGGGTGGGGTGTGGGGGGGTGGTGTGGGGGGGTTGGGGTGGGGTGGTGGGGTTGGTGGGGTGGTGGGGGGGGTGGGGGTGGGGGGTGTGTGGGGTGTGGGTGGGGTGGGGTGGGGGGTGGGGGTGGGGTGGTTGTGTGTGGGGGGGGTTGGGTGGGTGGGTTGGGGGGTGGGTGGGGGGGGTGGGGGGGGTGGGTGGTGGGTGGTGGGGTGTGGGGGGGGTGGTGGGGTGGGGGGGGTTGGGTGTGGGGTGGGGTGGGGTGTGGGGGGGGGTGTGGGGGGGTGGGGGTGTGGGTGGTTGGGGGTGTTGGTGGGGGGGGGGGGGTGGGTTGGGGGTGGGTGGGGTGGTGGTGTGGTGGGTTGGTGTTGGGTGGGGGGGTGGGGGGTGTGTGGGGGGGTTGGGGTGGGTGGTGGGGGGTGTGGGGGGTGGTGGGGGGGGGGGGGTGGGTGGGGGGGGGGGGGGGTGGGTGGGGGGTGGGGGGGGTGGGGGGGGGGTGGGGGTGGGGGGGTGGGGGGTGGTGTTGGGGGTGGGGGGGGGGTTGTGGTGGGGTGGGGGGTGGGTGGTTGGGGGTGGGGGGGTGGGTGTTGGTGGGGGGGGTGGGGGGGTGGGTGGGGGTGGGGGGGGGTTGGGGTGGGGTGGGGTGGGGGGGGTGTGGGGGGGTGGGGGGGGGGGGTGGTGGGGTGGGGGGGGTTGGGGGGGGGGGGGGGGTGGGGGTGGGGTGGGGGTGGGGGTTGGGGGGTGGGGGGGGGGTGGGGGGTGGGGGGGGGGGTGGGGGGTTGGTGGGGGGTGGGGGTGGGGGGGTGGGGGGTGGGTGGGGTGGGGGGGGTTGGGGGGGGTGGGTGGGTGGGGGTGGGGGGGGTGGGTGGGGTGTGGGGTGGTGGGGTGGTGTTGGGGGGTGGTGGGGGTGGGGGGGGGGGTGGGGTGGTGGGGGTGGGGGGGTGGGGTGTGGGGGGTGTGGTGGTGTGGGGGGTGGGGGGGGGTGGTGTGGGGGGGGGGGGGGTGGGGGTGGTTGGGGGGGGTGGGTGGGGTGGGGGGGTGGGTGTGGGGGGTGGGTGGGGGGGGGGGTGTGGGTGGGGGTGGGGTGGGGTGGGGTGGGTGGGGGTGGGGGGTGGGGGTGTGGTGGGTGGGGGGGGGTTGGGGGGTGGGGGTGGTGGGGGGGTGGGGTGGGGTGGGGGGGGGTGGGTGGGGGTGGGGGTGGGGGGGGGTTGGTGGGGGGGTGGGGTGGGGGGGGGGGGGGTGGGGTTGGGGTGGGGGGTTGGGGGGTGTGTGGGGGGGTGTGGGGTGGGGGGTGTGGGGTGTGGGGGGGTGTGGGGTGGGGTGGGTGGGGGGTGGTGTGGGGGGTGGGGTGGTGGGGGGGGGGGTGGGGGGGGTGGGGGGGGGGGGGGTGTGGGGGTGGGGTGGGGGGGGGTGGGGTGGGGGGGGGTGGGGGGTGGGTGGGGTGGGGGGGTGGGGTGTGGGGTGGGGGGGGGTGGGGTGGGGGGGGGGGTGGGGGGGTGGTGGTGGGGGGGTGGGTGGGGTGTGGGGGGGGGTGGTGGGGGTGGGTGGGGGGGTGGGGGTGGGGGTGGGGTGGTTGGGGGTGGTGGGTGGGGGTGGGTGGGGGGTGGGGGGGGGGGGTGGTGGGGGGTTGGGGGTGGGGTGGGTGGGGGGGGTGGGGGGGTGGGGTGGGGGGGGTGGGGGGGGGTGGGGGTGGGTGGGGGTGTGGGGTGGGGGGTGGGTGGGGGTGGGTGGTGGGGGGGGTGGGGGTGGGGGGGGGTGTGGGGGGGGTGGGGTGGGGGGGGGGGGGGGTGGGGGTGGTGGGGGGGGGGGGGTGGGGGGGTGGGGGTGTGGTGGGGGGGGTGTGGGGGGGTGGGGGGGGGGGTGGGTGGGTGTGTGGGGGGTGGGTGGGGGTGTGGGGGGGTGGGGGGGTGGGGGGTGGGGTGTGGGGGGTGGGTGGGGGGGGGTGGGGTGGGGTGGGGTGGGTGGGGTGGGGGGGGGGGGGGGGGGTGGGGGGTGGGGGGGGGTGGTGTGGTGGGTGGGGGGTGGGGGGGGGGGGGGTGGGGGGTGGGTGGGGTGTGGGGGGTGGGGGGGGTGTGGGGGTGGGGGGGGTGGTGGGGGGGGGGTGTGTGGGGGGGGTGGTGGGGGGGGGGGGGTGGGGGGGGGTGGTGGGGGTGGGGGTGGGTGGGGGGGGGTGGGTGGGGGGTGGGGTGGGGTTGGTGGGGGGGTGGGGGGGGGGGGGGGGGTGGGGGTGGGGGGGGTGGGGGGGGGTGGGGGGGGGGGGGGGTGGGGGGGGGGGTGGGGGGGGTGGGTGGGGGGGGGGTGGGTGGGGGGTGGGGGGTTGGGGGGGTGGGTGGGGGGGTGGGGTGGGGGGTGGTGTGGGGGGGGGGGTGGGGGGTGGTGGGGGGTGTGGGGGGGGGTGGGGGGGGGTGGGGGGTGGGGGGTGTGGGGTGGGGGGGTGGGGGGGGTGGGGGGGGGGGGTGGTGGGGGTGGGGGGGGGGGGGGGGTGGGGGGGTGGGGGTGGTGGTGGGGGTGGGGGGGGGGGGGGGGTGTGGGGGGGGTGGTGGGGGGTGGGGGGTGGGGGGGGTGGGGGTGGGGGGGGGTGGGGGGGTGGGGTGGGGGGTGTGGGGGGGGGGGGTGGTGGGGGGGTGGGGGTGGTTGGGGGGGTGGGGGGGGGGGTGGGTGGGGGGGTGGGGGTGGGGGTGGGGGGGGGGGGGGGGGGGGGTGGGGGGGGGGGTGGGTGGGGTGGGTGTGGGGGTGTGGGGGTGGGGGGTGGTGGGGGGTGGGGGGTGGGGGTGGGGGGGTGGGTGGGGGTGGGGTGGTGGGGGGGGGGTGTGGGTGGTGGGGGGGGGGGGGGGGTGGGGGGGGGTGGGGGGGGGTGGGGGTGGGTGGGGGGGGTGGGGGGGTGGTGGGGTGGGGGGGGGGGGTGGGGGGGGGGGGTGGTGGGGGGGGGGGGTGGGGGGGGGGTGGGGGGTGGGGGGGGGGGTGGGGGGTGGGGGGGGGGGTGGGTGGGGGTGGGGGTGGGGGGGGGGTGGGGTGGGGGGTGGGGTGGGTGGGGGGGGGGGGGGTGGGGGGGGTGGGGGGGTGGGGGGTGGGGGGTGGGGGGGGGGGGTTGGGGGGGGGGGGGGGTGGGGGGGTGGGGTGGGGGTGGGGGGGGGGGGGGTGGGTGGGGGGGGTGGGGGTGGGGGGGGGTGGGGGTGGGGGTGGTGGGGTGGGGTGGGGGGGGGGGGGGGGGTGGGGGGGGTGGGGGGGGTGGGGGGGGGGGTGGGGGGGGGTGGGGGGGGGGGGTGGGGGGGGGGGGGGGTGGGGGGGGTGGGGTGGTGGGGGGGGGGGGGGGTGGGGGGGGGGGGGGGGGGTGGGGGGGGTGGGGGGGTGGGGGGGGGGGGGGTGGGGGGGGTGGGGGTGGGGGGGGGGGGGGGGGGGGTGGGGGGGGGGGGGG